>JACEFZ010012833.1:2500-140625 GCA_014155875.1 Cepaea nemoralis
GTATTCATTTTCTGGCGACTGTTATCACATGACGAATCTGCAGCGGCAACTAGCCCACAAATAACTGCATGTTTGAGATACAGCCTTACGCGCGGAAACTGCTACATGTTGTATCTGTTTTCACAAACTCGGCTTTTGCTTCTCTAGCTCTTCAGTGATACTATCGTTTATAAAATACCAGCATTCTCCGTGGTTACCTGGAGACATTATACATTCTACTCCAACAGGCTATCTTGTGGTATACAAATATTATTGTATGTTATTGATATAATACATGTTTCATAATATGTTTCATAGTATACATTCATTCATTCATTCAGTAGCATGTCCTTTGCAGAACCTAGCTCCCATAACAACCTTCCGAAAAACTTCTCGATCATAAGCAAGATGTCCTGCGTCCGATACACCCATCTGGAGATCATCAGCCACATCCTGCATCCATCTTTTCTTTGGCCGTCCTGTTCCTCTTTTCCCCTCCATTATTGTTCTCTCCAAACTCTCATGACGTTTCAAGTGACCAAAATATATCAATTTTCTTTGTTTTATCATCTTTAAAAGCCAACCCTCGTCTATATTCAACTCTTAAA
Source organism: Cepaea nemoralis (assembly GCA_014155875.1). Taxonomy (NCBI): domain Eukaryota; kingdom Metazoa; phylum Mollusca; class Gastropoda; order Stylommatophora; family Helicidae; genus Cepaea; species Cepaea nemoralis. The sequence goes on from JACEFZ010012833.1 coordinate 3,088, forward strand.
GTATGGATGCTTTTGTTATTTTCTTTACCCAAGATGTATCTTACAATCCGTCTATAGAATTTATATTTAAAGGCATGTATGCACTGTTCAGCTTGTTTAGTAAGTGTCCAGGTCTCACAGGCATATGTTGTAATGGGAAAGATGCATGCTCTTAAAAATCTAATGTTTGTAGTTCTATCTATCCAACTCAATATTATACATGGTATGCAGACGACCCTAGCAAAGGCCCCGCAAGTATTTCACAGGATGAAGAATTGTATCTGCAATGTATCTTTGTCATTCGGATTGAGGAAAAGAGTTCTAAAGAGCTATTATGGGCCAATCCTGATTTTTGGAAACGAATCATGGACATTTAGTAGACAAATGTGATCTTATTTAAGAATGATGAGAACATCATGGACGGATAAAAAGAGCAAAGAAGATATCTTGAAAGAAGTTAACTCACATGGAGAATTGGTTGCTCACATTACAAGACACATTGGGCATCATGTATATCTCACGTCATGAGTGAGAAGTGGAGTGAGTGAGAAGGGGAAAGCTGAGGTATGTCGCCAAAAAGGAAAAATTTCAGCGGAGGAGAGGAGGGGAGAGACCACGAGGAAAGATCCTGGCATGAAGGGACATCAGTATCAGAGATTATTGGCAGCACACGAAAAAGAGTGTGTGAACAGGCGTGATTATCAACGCTACACGGCATGGACGATAAGAAGTATCGCTATATTCAGATCTGTATGTCTGATTGGATGGCTCCCTGTTCATGTGATGGCACGTCCGTCGTTTGACTTTAGATGTAGAGCGTCACTACACTACATTACACTACACTACACTACACTACACTACACTACACTACACTGCACTGCACTGCACCGCACTATACTATACTATACTATACTATACTATACTATACTATACTGTATAGAGAGATCGGAGACAGACAAAGAGAGAGAGAGAGAGACAGACAGACAGACAGACAGACAGTAAGACAGAGACAAAGAAAGACAGATAGACAGACGGATAAACAGGCAAACAAAGAGACAGAAAGATTGTTGGATGGATGGATGGATGGATGGATGGATGGATGGATGGATGGATCAGGCTGGCGGACGCCCAGAGAGAGCGGCCAGCTCACATACCCCGTAAGTTACCGATGCGATTCGAACCACTGCTGATTCTCACCTTCATCACGTTACCGACGAGAGTATACGAGATTAGGGAGAAAAGTCATAACCTCTAAGCCACGAAGCCGGCCTTTACTAATTACTCACATATTTTTTTTTTACAATTTCAGTCACACTGTCGAATCTGTATTCAGTCTCTCCCCTCCCTCCCCCCCCCCCCCCCCACACACACACACACACACACATTTTTCTTTTCATTTTACCTCGCCTCTTTTCCATTCATATGTTCTCGATTTTTTTGTATTTTCTTTTATTCAGCGTTGTAATTTTGCCTTTTATTCTTTTGCAACTCCTTTGATATTACCGTGTCTAAATTTCAGGTGACATAACACATTACAACATGAACTCAGGCAGTTGTATTCGAGTAGACAGAAGGTATTTTCACCGACAGAGACATAGCGGTTTCCTCCGACGCATGTGTGCAGCCTGCTGATTTATTAAAGCCTTCTCATCGTCCTCCTTCCACCTGACCCTCTGCACCTGGTGCGGAAAGCATAATTCCTCTGTGTTTGAAAACATATGGGGCCCACAATTCTTCACATTTCTGGCTTTAAACACAACAAGACCGCTTTGTTTCCGGTAAAACCGCTGGCTCCGCAGATCATGAACAACGGCAAATATCATTGGCTCAATCACAAATGTGTTCTATTCGTGGCCGTTTGGCTTACTGCGTTCATGCTTGGCGCGAGGGATCTTTAGACGGCCGGGTCATCTAAACTCTAACTGGCCTTTACCCGAGGAAACAATAAAACGCGTCCCGTAGCAGAAATCTGCTGTGAGTATGTGAAGTGTTGCGTCCATCACATTTTTAGGCCTCATCGCACGGAAGACCTGTAGGTGCGATAGCCAATTTAACTGATTCAGTGCCAAACTAAACAACTATGTTCTGACCAAACATGGTGCACAGTCAAATGAACAAGTATTATAATGTACATTTCCGTTCATTGAGCTTTAACATTGTGAAAGGTGCCGCGAAACGAAACGAATAACACTATGGGCGTAGTAGGGCGATATAACGCCTGTCGGTCCAAATGTTAACTCACATTTGGCGATATATTATCCTTCGGCACTGAATCAGTTGATAGGTCAGTGCGCTGGCAATGTCATGAGCACGGTTGGACTAGAGTTCGACGCCTGGGCTGGTCGACTACTAAAGTGAGAGAAAGAGTGGCCATCTATTCACCCGTGCTTGAGGTCTACAAAATGGTATGGCCCTAAAACATCACAGACCATGACGGGGAACTTCTTCCACCAGACATAGAAGATGCACGGCGGAACAGGTGGCCAGACTTGTTCCTACCGTAGTGAGCGACGACAGCTAGCGTGGGAGCCTCGTTGGGTCGGGCTCGGGCCGTTATTATCGTGACGTTCTACACCATCATTCCCACTCATCATCATCATGCGCCATGGCGGTCAGCGTGGGTGGTCATTCAGATATTTACTTCTCCGCCTTGCCCTTGTTCTTTCCCCCCACAATCTTGACAGTTGTCGCCAAGCTCTCTAATTTATTTCTTCTCCTAACGTGCCTAAAACAGTTTGCCGGTCTATGTCTAATTTCTCTAATCAGTTTACGGTTTTAGTTTTCCTCTTCTAGGACTTGCCCAGTTGTTGTTTTTTTAATTTTCTGTCTGTCTGCCCAAGGTATACTTTGCATTTTCCTCAGAAGCCACATCTCCACTGCCATTAGATGTTTTATCTTCGCATTCGTGCATCTTCAGATGTTAACATGAATATACACATTTACATAAAGCAAAATACAATTTAGAATGTGTCTTATATTTTACATTTGTACGCAAACATTGACAGTCTTGTTGTTTCGGAGCAACAATAGCAAGACGCATCAAATAAATACCAGATACCCACTATTTCAGGTGGGCGCGCTTTTTTGCTCCACCGTAGACGTCCCACAGTTCGTTATACCTCTATTTTTGTAATCGTGTCTATGAATAACCATATCGAAAACACCAAGATGAAAGTTGATACTTTTAACTGTTATTTGTACAGCAGGATCAAGAAATTGTTCACAGGAGAGACAACAATGACAGATAAATATCTATTTCTTTGTTTTCCCTCCACGCTATTGTGTATTATTCCACCCACGAACAGCAGAGGTTTGAGGTTAAGTCTCCCTCACATCATTAACTACTTTAGCCTGTCTTTCATCTACACCAGGATCAAACTGAATGGGAACTTTGCTTAAAGCGGTCTCAAATATCGCCCTAATATTTTCATTCCTTAGAGAAGTATTTCTGAGTAAGAAACTCCCTGAAGACATGGTTGTGGCTTAGAGTCGTGCATCCTCCTTACAGCCTTCAATGACTGCAAATGTCAAGGAAAACGAACGGCTTGAGCGAGCAAAATAAGATTAGTTGCAGTGTCTTTGTTTTTCTTCTGGTGGGCGAGTGTCAAATGCCAAATGTGGCTTAACAGCTTCGCAGATTATTTCATTCTTTGTGAACACTTATCTCCCGGAGCGGATCATTCTGCGAACAACGGCCTTTCCATAGAAGTGTTCTAAATTTATACGCACCAAATTTCTAAAGTGCGAACCAAAATATAAAAAGATGTAAAACGGTGAAAACCGTTGAGACCATTGAACGAACGAACATTATTTTCGAAGGGTTAAGAACTGTGTACGCAGGTCTGTCTGACATTCTGCTATTTTATCTCTCTGCACTCATACAGTATTCCATTCATGCATCACTTACGAAACTAATCTTAGATAACAACGACAACAGAAGAAACAATATTTGCATTATAAACGCACGGAAAATTACCACCAGAGTGATAAGGTAAACACTTTTAGGGAACTGATTTGCACACAAAATCGGACATAATACACGTAGACAGAAGCATATATCATATAACCGACCATTCGTTTCCCGTATTAACGTCAGCAATTCACTAGATTTAGTGTAACGGTCATCTGTTTGTGTGTTTGTTTTTTCGATAAGACAGTCAGAGACAAATAGCTCCTAGCATTAGCTGGAGTTAAATTATTCCATATTCCATAGTTGTTGGTTCAACATCATTATGCCCAATTTCATAGTTATTATTTTTAATGAATTAATGGCTATTCGTTAGCGGTTACCTGAGAATCAATGGCATTGCACTCTGGGTAAGCTCACAGATGTTCTTGCTTACTTGCTTGCTTGTGTTCGCTGGCTGTGAACTCCAGCGTAAAGTCCTGTATGTTGGATGAAGACATCCTGTTGTCCAACATCAGTGTGATGTCATACCGGACTGAGGTTTGCGTGAGTATCCGTTGTCCCATGTCTGGCTTATTGGTATGCAGACCGGTGGTTCCTCGCCGTGCAGGCAAATACTCTCCGACTTCGGAAGAATCAGCGATCCAACTACGTTAGCCAGAACCCCGAAGGGACCTGTTGCCCAGGACGCACGACTAGGGCGTGTTAGTAGGTCTTGGCCAGTATAAAACCTTGCCCTGGTGCCTTAGAAATACCTCTGCGTCCCACAGATCTTCTAACCCAGTGGTTCTCAAACGGTGGGGAATTTTTAAAAATGCCCTCACAGATGGGGACAACATAGGAGCGTTCACAATCAGTGCGTCTACGTGAACATTCAACTTAAGTGAACTCCTGGTGAGCACAAAACATATGCGTGTGTTCGGCGTGCAATATGTCGATTATTTTTAAACACGGAAGTAATAAACCATCAATTCTTATATGTATTTTTCTTACCTTCCTATTTATTTAGATTCGCACAACTTTACACATTTGCATCTTCCCTTGTCAGTATAGTTATTCAAGCTAATTAGCAGGGAGTCTCCGTGGCGAAGTGGTCAAGCCATCTGACTCTAGCTCCGAAGGTTGTGGGTTTGATTCCGGGCCGCAACCTTCGGTTCACGAGTGCATTTTTTCGGAGACTCTTGGGGGTCGTCGCTGGAGCTACGAAGTTCGTGCTTTGTGCGTCGCTTTCCGCGCTGCGGAAAGAGACTGAGTCATATGGGATAAAACCCGATGCAATGTAGTCAACCCTGTCGACTTTTGTGCGACTTTTAAGCTAAATCGCAGCTCGTCTTCAACAAATTCCAATTATTTACTTCGATTCACACTCGAGTCCCTAACAAGGCGATAGTTAAATGCGTTACTAAATAGACACCCTGCTCGGTCCTCAATGAAGATAGCACATATTGTCAGACTACAGTTACTGCACCATATGGCGACACATCTACGCGACATTAAGCTGCAAATTAGCTAGTCGATGGGCTAACATGGCTTCCTTTATTACGCGTTTCGTTCCGTGCCATTAAATTTGCCACCAAATATGTCCATTGTCCTGTTCTCAAGATACGTTAAAGACATGAAATAGGTTCGGAACTCTACAGAATGAGAAATTATCTCTACACGCATATACATGCTAGCTTACTGATTAAGTTATTTTCATTGTCATAGCGGGATTCTCTACCTGGGCCACGGGTCGTTAGATGGCGTAGAACTGCTGTCTGGGGCCACCCATGAAAGCCACAATCGTGGTATATTTCTAGCACGTCTTGTGATCCAATTATGCTTCTACGTGCTGATGACCAGATACAGCAGTTGTTGGATGAAACATGCATGAGCTGCGGAAAGGTCAGAGCGACAAAAGCAGGATAATAGTAAAACAACGCAACAGAAACATTCCGGAACACAACAAAACACAAACATTTAGTAATGAAGAAGTGGCTGCTTGGTTGGTGAATTCTCTGTAATAAATACTACAACAACTGAATAAATTATGGAATGGAACAGACAGAACTACAAAAATTAGATTTTTAAGAGCATGCATCTTTCCCATTGCAACATACGCCTGTGAGACATGGACACTTACTAAACAAGCTGAACAGCGCATATAACAATATATAACAATATAAATGTTATAGACGAGTTCTAAAAATATCTTGGATAAAGAAAAGAACAAATGCATCCATACTTCAAGAGCTGAATATTGAAGAAGGTTGGCTATTAAAAACGATAAAACAAAGAAAATTGAAATATTTTGGTCACTTGAAACGTCACGAAAGTTTGGAGAAAACAATAATGGAGGGGTATATGCCTGGGAAGAGAGGAAGAGGAAGGCCAAAGAGAAGATGGGTGCAGGAGGTGGCGGATGATCTCCAGATGGGTGTATCGGACGCGGGACATCTTGCTTATGATCGAGAGGATTTCCGGAAGGTTGTTATGGGAGCGAGGTTCTGCAAAGGACATGCTACTGAATGAATGAATGAATAATGAATAATTCGTTAGCTGATAGCAATGTTTTGTGATTTTGATTGGAAAAACCTCTAGCGAATGATGTTTACATTAATTCCTATCTAGCTGAGTCAACTAATACTGTGAAATCACCCCCCACACATAGAACCTGCACTTTTGTATGGATTTGAAGTGTGGACAATGAGCAGTCAAGCTGAAAAACATCTGATGGCTGTGGAAATGTGGTTTCTGAGGAAGATGCAAAGAAGACCATGGACAGACAGAAAAACCAATGAACAAGTCCTTCAAGAAACAAATGAAGATCATAAACTGATTAGAGACGTTAGACGTAGACAGTGATCATTTTTTGGGCATGATATGAGAAAAAATCTTTTGGAGAACTTGGTGACAATTGGCAAGATCGAAGGGAAGAGACCAAGGGGAAGACAGAGAAGTAAATACCTGGATGGCATGGCCATGTGGCATGGTTGAGACAGGAATACGGAGCTGCTCCATGACTCTGGTGATCGAGTGAGATGGCAGAACATGGCCGCCCACGCTTATCGGCATGGCACATGATGGATGGATATAGTAGTAGACACCTTGCAGTCTTGACAGACCAAAGTATGTGAGTGAAATGTGGCCAATATTCCAACACAATGTCTGGGCAGAGCTTCAGAGATCATGTGATGCCCAAACGACATGATCCCTCCCTCGGCCTAGTCTTGTGTATTCCAGAGGAATGGGTAACCAATACGTCTGGCACAAGGTAGGCTGCAGACGCTGGCGGCTCAGCGTCAATCCACCGAGACCTCACCACCACGAGCCGGTGGCGAGTTATGGCCAGACCCTGACACCCAAGGGACCCGGCTTAGAGGCGTTCAGCCATGTCCCACAGGTGAGGGCCTTGTACGTGCCCGGACCATGAGGGCGCGCACATCTGTCATCACAAGTGTCCGTACCTGTGGAAAGCGTGCACTATCGTCAGACTCCCCGCCTGACTTTTAGCGGTCCCCGCGACCAGCGGGAATAGGCCTGCCATAGCTACCGCAGGAGATATTTCCTGTCTGTTTGCAAGCAAATCTCCCATACTTCCACTGTGCGGATCTCGCGACCAGCGAGAATAGGCCCGCCGGAGATTATGCTCGTCTGCTGCGAACAAATCTCTACCGAGTGACTGAATAAGTATATACTTAGCTAAAGTAATGTCTCGCAGTGTTGCACACTGAACTAAAGAATGATCTGCTAGTGTTTGGGTAGTATGCAATTCAGGGATCTTTTTAACACGATTCAAGACGCATTGCGCATACAATGCCAGACCCATATAGTTATTGACCAATTGTCTTTACTTCCTAAGATATTTCTGTGTACCCATGTTAGGCTGGCTCGACCTGAGAGCCCAGCCAGCTTTACACAACCGAATCCGCGTGTTTAGTTGTGTTATGCTAAATGTTGATAAAGACATCACTCTGCAACTGTTTATATTTTAAAGATAAATAACGACAATTTATGCTACTACTATAGCTGCTTATACTGATCCTATTATGTCTCCCTACAAGTAATACTAGCACCATTATTACATATGCTGTTATTGCTGCTGCTCCTTCTTCTTCTTCTTCTTCTTCTTCTTCTTCTTCTTCTTCTTCTTCTTCTTCTTCTTCTTCTTCTTCTTCTTCTACTGCTACTACTACTGCTGCTGCTGCTGCTGCTACTACTACTACTACTGCTGATGCTGCTGCTACTACTACTACTACTACTACTACTACTACTACTACTACTACTACTACTACTACTTCACTTATTATTATTACCACTACTACTACTGCTACTACTACCACTACTACTACTACTTCACTTATTATTATTACCACTACTACTACTGCTACTACTACCACTACTACTACCACTACTACTACTACTACTACTACTACTACTACTACTACTACTACTATTACTACTTAATACTACTACCATCACTACTACTACTACTAATACTACTACTACAACTACTACTACTACTACAACTACTACTACTACTACTACTACTACTACTACTAACACTATAATGCTGCAACTACCACCACAATGATTACACCGATATTACTGCTACATAGAGAGCAATGACAGTGTAGTGACCAGACGCCTGCTTGCCGTTTGAATAATCATGGGTTCGAATCCTATTGGGGGATACAGTTCCCATATCAACCTGTCCTAAACTGGCCACCATGAACCGTCTCGAGAAGTAAAGTCTATCAGAGTTATATAGACGGCGTCCCTCTTCTAGCGCCGATTCTTCTATACAAATATAGAGCTAGCACCATATGCCCGATAACTCTAAGGCGTGGTATATAAATCCTTTACTTGTGTAATATATTAATATTACTAATGCTACATTCACTATTGCTACTTTGTGGTCTGAAATTACAGTTAACATGTAAAAAACGACCTTCTCTGTGTCAGAATGTTAAGGAACTCCACGTGTCAGTTCTTGTGCATGCCATAAGTTGTTATTTAGCACCTGCGCACCTTTCTTGTCACCCTCTGCGGACAGGCAAGTCACACTCTTAAGTAAATGCTCTGTAAATTACGTTGTGGCCTTGAATAGCAGGAAAGAGTCACATATATATGACATGCTCCAGTGCTCTGTTTATATGAGCGTATATATACATTCATATATGTCACGCGGTTTTCTAGTCTTTTTCTTCTCACATCGTGTCCAAAAAATTGTTACTATCTACGTCCAATTTCTCTAATCAGTTTCCGATTTTCGTCTGATTCTTGTAGATGTTTTATAGCTTGTCTATTCATTGTCCACGTCTCACATCCATACAAAATACATGTTCTGTGTAATTAAAGTTAGTTGCATATCCTCTACAGGACATCGAAGTCAGCCACAGCATTATGGCTGTTTGTGATCTCTCGGCAAGTATACGTTCAATAGTTTACCATTCCGTTCTGAACGAACGGCACTCATGCCTTTGTATGAAAACCAAAGCAAGGCGGTCTGCTTTTACATCAGCCGTAGCTGTGTTTCGAACCTGGTATGTGGGAATTATGAATTGCATTCGCAACCACTTCGCAACAGCCCCGACTTCTGCGTAGACACGCTGAAAAACATCAGATGACACACACACACACTCACTTTCTCTCTCTCTCTCTCTCTGTCTCTGTCTCTCTCTCTCTCTCTCTCTCTCTCTCTCTCTCTCTCTCTCTATCTATCTATCTATCTCTATCTCTGTCACTCTCTATTTCGCTATCTTTTGCTGTGTTTGTTCCCGTGCGTCTGTGCGCGCGCGCGCGTGTGTGTGTGTGTGTGTGTGTGTGTGTGTGTGTCACGAGCAGTTCCACGTCTATATTGATACTAATCAGAGTCAGGAGAGATTTAAGAAATGGCAATGCGGAATGAAGTTATACATACTTGTTGGGCAGAAACACTTTTAAACACAACTCGGAGAGGAAAGAAACAACTCGGTCAGAAAAGAAACAACTCTGACAGTAAAGAAACAATTCCTACATTAAAATAACAACTCGAAAGGTAAGGAAACAACTTGGATAGTAAACAAAACAATTCCCACAGTAAAATAACAAATAGGAAGTTAATGAAATAACTTGGACAGTCGAGAAACAACTCGGACAGTAAAGAAACAACTCAGGCAGTAAAGAAACGCCTCGGCAGGTAACAAAACAACACGGGGATTAAAGAAATAGCCAAGATAGTAACGCGATTCGCGGACAGTAAAGACTCATAGCTTGTGTACAGACAAATATCAGTTGTTGGGAAGCCTTGAAGTCATTGAAATAATACATAATATATTAACAAAGAATATTTTTCAAATCAAATAATATAACAATTTGTAAAGGGAACATGTAAATAACACTATTAATGATCCTATGCCTGTTTGGGACTAAAAGAGTAAAGAATACTGTCAAGTGTTTGGTTACATAAGTAATTTTAATAAGTCTTGTGGCGGGAACCTGGTGTGACTATGTGAAGTGTTGGACCATCACATTTTCAAGTCTTGGTTCATGGAGGAATCGGTGGTCAGTATTTCTTTCGCGTATCCAACGGCGAGAGTTGACATCGAACACTCGTGCCACCGCGCCCATGCCATTATCAGCGCTACATCCTAGCCATTACATCAATGCGTGTTCTAAAAATAACCCAATCCGTCCTGGGAATTAAACCCGGATCACTGTTTTCGCAGGCAAACGCACTAACTATTTTAGTTACTTAGTAAAGTATGTTCAGAATCCTTTTCTGTGATTTCAGGCGTGATAGTTACAGGATTTACAGGTACATGTTTAAAGACTCAACGGCCACTGGATGGACACTGGGTGAGTTAAAAAAAACAAAAAACTGTCATTTACTGCTTATAGTACCTTGCGGTGTAGGACAGGGGGGTCTTGGGCCTAAGAAATTAAAGCCGCATGGCTAGTACAGTCACCGCGAACTATGCAGGTTAGAGTTTTCTTGCTGCCCCGGACAGAAAAAAAACTCCACACCTTACCGAGGATTCGAACTCGGGTCTCCCAAAGGAGAGCCCGGCATTCTAGCCACTCGACCAGCCGCAGTGGGTAATGTGGTCAATCACGCTGGACGTCTTAACGTCACAGAACATTTCCTGGCCAACATTTTAGGGTGGGCCGACCTCTCAGCCAAGGTCAGCTATAACCAATCAAAGTAATGGGAATTGCTTCTACAGAATGCCAGCAGGTGTCATGTGCCTGCTGGGCCCTCTGTTTGATTACTGAGTGCGACGGGAAAGTAAATCACAAATCTGTTGAGAACATTTGGAGAAAGGTAATAAAACCATATTTTCTATCACCTGCGGGAAGTGACTGCACCCAGCTAGGTCATACCGCACTGTGGTGTTATGTAGGTGTGGATGGTGAGCAGTAGATCAGACTGATCTGATACTTCTGCCACGCTTGCTCTCAAGTAAACGTGTGTATCTTTATATCAACAGCCTCAGAGCATACGTTCCACTGATGGTAGGTCTCTGGGTGAAGACTGACATCTGTTTCTCCAATAACTGTTTTCATACTCTACGTCAGATGCGTGCATCAGAGTGTAAACTTACCATACGTGCAAGCACAATGTGCACATGCTTCCATCCATTTAGCCACTCACCAACCCAAACACACACACACACGCTCACACACCTAGAGACACCCATACATATGCATGCATAAATACAGACAGACAGGCAGGCAGACAGACAGACAGACAGACAGACAGACAGACAGACAGACAGACAGACAGACAGACAGACAGACAGACAGACAGACAGACAGGCAGACAGACAGACATTCTTGGCGGGTAAAGTATTAAACCCGCCCCCTTTATTTCCCAGTCATTTACTGAAACTCATTTGAGGCAGGGTTTCTCTGGCCGAGGGGTTACAACACTTTCTCCGTAATCCCGTTTATCACGCAGAGTCTCGTAGCGGGCGAGAACTGGGAGCGGTTCGTCCCCCACTGGTGACTCGCGGGATAACTGAGCCAGCCGCGCAGAAAGCAATGGCAAACTACTGAGCGTAATCTTGCCAAGAAATCAACAGACAGCTGAAAGATGCTGCTGTTGACAGCGATGTCCTGTAAAAGGATATGCGAATTTTGTTCATCTGGAAGCAAGGCTCAATTTTTAAAATTCGAATCCGCTCCGATACGGCTCGAACCGATAACTACCGGCCCAGTTGGGGAGCACTACTCTACCACATCCCCCCGCCTACATTATGTGAAGCCTATACTGTTGGCGATCAAAAGGCCAATGAGTCAGCGCTTTGTTTTCTCAGATCTTTAGAGGAGTTCGTTTATTAGGAACGAACTTATTAACTCTTGCAGGGCGATGGCTTGTAGCTAGGGCCGATGTTTCCAAGTGCAAGTGACCGGAGGGCAGTGCTTGTGACCGGAAACTGTTTATAAATGCCTGGTTTCGTATTCTCCTATTTATAATTTGTAAACAGCCTCTTTACAGCCAGGTTTGAAATCTGAAACTATAACTTGGAAATAGCCACGTATAAAACATGTAACATGGAGAGGGTTTCCCATCTCTCTCTCTCTCTCTCTCTCTCTCTCTCTCTCTCTCTCTCTCTCTCTCTCTCTCTCTCTATCTATCTATCTATCTATCTCTATCTATCTATCTATCTATCTATCTATCTCTCTCTGTGATAGAGAGAGAGAGAGATAGATAGAGAGAGAGAGAGAGAGAGAGATGTTTCTCTTTTTTCTCATTTACTCCCACTGTTCTGGTCTCTCTTTCTTCAAGAGGTTGGAATGACTTGGGGGTAAAGGGTTTGATTCAAATTTGAACAGCCCTGGAACAATTCACTATGAGTTGATCTTTACTTTTACCATATAGAAAAAGGGCGGATAGTGGTTCGGATTTGTAGTTCTCTCACATATGGACGAAAAACTAGAACAGGAGGAATATGTCGCAGCATAGAAACATTATATAAAACTCATAACTTATAAATATAACTTATAAACTCCTACTAGAGAATATTTATAGTCTCTGTGATCTGGTATCTAGTTTACACACACTTGACCCCTCGCTAGTGGAACTGGCTTCATGCACAGTACAGAGGCGCTACTGGTGTGACGTAAGGAAGGATACTGTAGCACGTATGGTGCTATCTGTGTATAACAAAATCGATCCTTTTCAAATCCATATAAACTCTAACCCTGTGTGTGTGTGCGGGCGTTCGTGCGTGCGTGCGTGCGAATGTGTGTGTGTGTGTGTGTGTGTGTGTGTGTGTGTGTGGATGTGCGTGCGTGTGTGTGTGTGTGTGTGTTCACCTGCTATTCGAGTTAAAGGACTAGCCGTTATTTCACGACTATATTAGAGTTGGCATGGCTGCACAGGATTTGTACAAAATGTTTGAAGCTTATACACAAACTGTACAGTAAGGATTTCAGACCACAAATAGGGACATAACATCAGCTATGTCTGAACATATCAGCGTTACTTCTCTGTCTGCCGTCCGCTATTAGTTACCTTTCTGCAGTATATGAAAACTCTAACGGTATGGCGTGGAAGCCTGAGACACTTGAATAAGCAACTAGCAAGTTGAATAGAGGCCCTGGAGATGTGGATATACAGACGAATATGTCGTATTTCAGCCGGTCTCCCTGGTCAAGGGGTTTACGATATTGTTCGTAATCCCGTATATCCACGTGGGGAAAACAGCAGCTGCGAGAATCGAGGTTCGCACCGCGCTGGTAACTTACGAGGCTATGTGAGCCGGTCGTTCAGAAAGCAATGGCAAACTACTGAACGTAAAACTTGCCTAGTACACCAACAGCAGCTAAATAATTCAGGTGTTGACTGCAACGTTCCTGTAATGGATATGCACATACAAAAATATGTCGTATTTCATGGAAATGAAAGACAATCAAATATAGAAGTTCTAGGAAAACTGGGAATGAAAAGAGAGTTGATGAAAAAATAAAAAAGAGGCAAGTGAAATATTTCGGCCACGTGAAAAGACATAAAACTCTTATAAAAACTATACTGGATGGCAAGATTGCGGACAAGCAAGCAAGTGGTAGACAACGATACAAGTGGGAAGATAACATCAAGAGATGGACGAACATCAGCCTGACAGAATGTACAGTCAAGGCGAGAGACAGACAGTGTTGGAGTTCCATTGCAGTCAACCTTCATTGTGGAGCCAACACCTGATTGATTGATTGATTGATTGATTGATTGATTGATTGATTGATTGGAAACTATAAGAAAGGCAACTGTCACCCATGAAATATAGTATATGAATAAATGTCCTCAGAGAGACACATATAATACATAATGATCCGTTGGTATGATGACCTGTAATAGAAGCAGATATCTTCAGAGAGATCTACATATTGCATAATTATCTGTTGGCATAATGATCGTAGAAATATCACCATTGTTGTATCGAGACAAAATTTAGTTGCATTCAATCCCAGCATTGTTTACTATTTGTGATTTCTTGGCAAGTTTACGTTCAGTAATTTGACATTGCTTTCTAAACGACCGGCACTCATACCTTTGTGTGGAAACTAAGGCAAGGTGGTGTCGCTTCCAAATCGCCTGCAGCTATGAACGGGATATGCGGGATTACGAATTGCGTTCGTAAGTCCTTCGCCACAGAACCGAGCGGTATCGAGACAAACGTAAGTAACTGTAGCACTAATTGTCCAAAGACGGCAAGTGAGTGCGTATTTAAGATGGAACATTGTAACGCCTTTGGTAGATAAAGAGAAACAATAAAAGTGGCTAGGCAGAAAATAGACCGAGCTGGTGATACTGACTAATTAACAGGAAGACCAGCCAGAAATAGATCCAAATCTGGTTATAGTTTGGCATTCGTGGGACTACGGGAGATAATGGCAGGGCAGATCAGAGACTATATAAACTAAAAGACGTTAAGTCTTAACACAGGCCTTCGTTATCATTCTTCCGTGTCTTCTTCTTCTTCTTCTTCTTCTTCTTCTTCTTCTTCTTCTTCTTCTTCTTCTTCTTCTTCTTCTTCTTCTTTCTTCCTTCTTCTTCTCCTCCTCCTCCTCCTCCTTCTTCTTCTTCTTTTTCTTCTTCTTCTTCTTCTTCTTCTTCTTCTTCTTCTTCTTCTTCTTCTTCTTCTTCTTCTTCTTCTTCTTCTTCTTCTTCTTCTTCCCTTCATTTTTTGTCTTCTTTCTCTTCTTTTTCTCCTTCTACTACTACTACTACTACTACTACTACTACTACTACTACTACTACTACTACTACTACTACTACTACTACTATTACTACTACTACTACTACTACTACTACTACTACTACTACTACTACTACTACTACTACTTCTTCTTCTTCTTCTTCTTCTTCTTCTTCTTCTTCTCCTTCTTCTTCTCCTTCTTCTTCTCCTGCTCCACCTTCTCCAGCATTATCTTTTTGTACCTCCGTGGTCTGCTTCTTCTGGCCTGCTACTCTTTTAAATTGGACTTCAGCTAGACCAAGCAACGTGTATTCTTTAATCCTCTTCTTTAGTCTCATATAATTTACGCCTCTCTTCTTCGTGTGATACCTATTCGTCTTATTTTTTGTTATCATCGTGTCTTCATCATCTGTCTCTACCGCATCTCCGTAATCCTCCCCCCCCCCCCCACCCCACCCCCCTTCTCTTTCGTGTGCATATTTCATCAGGTTCCGTGGTAAACATACAAAATAGGAGAGTAGGTAAAAGAAAAGGTAACTAAGAGGATATTTCTTCATAATCTTCGATTCATCATAAAGTTTTCATATCCTAGAATATATTATTTACATTCTGATGGAGAGAAGCAGGAGTGGACCACACGATTTAAAACAAAATTAAAATGTTTACATATCCTTTACAGCACATCGCTGTCAACATCAGCATCTTTCAGCTGATTGTTGATTTCTTGGCAAGATTACGCTCAGTAGTTTGCCATTGCTTTCTGAGCGGCTGGCTCACATACCCCGTAAGTTACCGACGCGATTCGAACCACTGCTGATTCTCACCGTCGTCACGTTACTTACGAGAGTATACGAGATTACGGAGAAAAGTCGCTAACCTCTAGGCCAGGAAGCCGGCTAACCACACCATACACGCACGAAAACCTCAGTAATTGAGAATTCAAAAGTTGCAGGGGAAGAATGTGAAAGAAGGAAGGGTAATAGAGAGAGCGTGAGAGAGACAGAGAGAACAAGAGAGATAGAGAGTGCGTGAGAGAGATATCGAGAGAGAGAGATATCGAGAGAGAGAGATATCGAGAGAGAGAGAGAGAGAGAGAGAGAGAGAGAGAGAGAGAGAGAGAGAGAGAGAGAGAGAGAGAGAAATATGCAGAATAAAGAGAACCCGAACAGACAAATTTACTTTAATTAATGTTTAAATGATAAAAAATGATAAAAACACCGCCACGGAGCAAGTACGACAGGAAGCTTTCTGACGATCGACTGGAAAAGTCCTCCTTCTATCATGACACTCTGGAAAGGTGGGGGTGGGGGGAAGAGTGGTGGGGGAAAATTGAGGAGGGAAGGGGGCTAGCTCATGCCATTCTCAACATAATATCCTATCCATTGCACGAATGAGTAACTTAAAGGAAATCTTTTGCCAGATGGACAAATTACCGCTTTAAAAAGAAATACTTCCTATGGAGATAAAGAGTACTAAAGTACTATATCCAACCTAGACAATTGTGTGCATGTCGACCATGGACAATTAGCAAACAAGCTGAGAAACTCTAATGGCAGTGCACACGTTGTTTCTTTGTAAACTGCAAATAATACAATTGACGAACAGAAAAGATGAATGGGACGACAATCCTTCAATAAACAAATGAAGAAACGAAATAAATGTAAATTCTTTATAAAATGTAAATTTTCATAAAGAAAAGAAATGGATGCCGCTGAAGTTTCCATGCTAATAATTTCCTTAGGAATTTTAGTAATGGTAAGCTTGGTTTTTCCTCTTAGCTTTGAGTATCATCTAATCATCATTGGGGTGGCGAATTTTTTCAAGAAGGAAACTTGGGAACCGTTCATAAAGGAGATTTGATGGGATAGGACAATGAGCAAGTTATCAAAACTACACCGGCAAACGAGTAGAAAGAAGCGAAACATCTCATTTGACATGTTATATAATGAAAATTTTCAACCTCTGAGAACTGACACGGAGAAGAGAAAGACATTCCGTGAAATATGTGTGGAGCAGACTGATCTACAATGACAGGAATATCAGAGGATGCAGTTGTTGAAGAACTCGCTACGAACTAATCCATGTGCGGGCAACGTGCGTATAAAAGATATTACATATGTGCCGAAGAAAACAAAAGACAGTGCACCAGGCCAAGACATGTGAGCTATGCTCACAAGAAGAATCTAAGTGATGTAGATCTAAAAGAAATAGTGAACTGCTACAGCTACAGATATCTGTGCCAGAAGAGTGGTTGTATAATTATCTCACGTCACTGCTTAAGAAGAGAAACATTAATGTATATAAGAGTGTATGGCAATGTGTTGGTAAATATAGTTGGGAAATACTGCATGGTCACCTGGAGAAATATATATATCTTCCAATGGGATTGTGGATTTAACTGACCAAAAAAGGATACACGGACAAATGTTCGACTCATTGTGTTTGATGTATTTGGAGACTTTCTAGGATAAGCATGAAACGCGTAGGATATGGAGGGCTATCCCTCGATTGTGAATTATAGAGCAGCTGTCTTTTATGTACCGCAAGGTTGTTCTTCTCGCGCGTGCTTGGAACACTGAGCCACGCATTATTGCTCTTGGGCCACATGGGAATTTGTAATTTCACCGGTGCTTTCAACGCCTCCACAAGTAAGATAGCAGCAAAAGAGTCATCAAGTATTAGAAGAATATTGTCCTTTGCTGATGGACATTCTTATATAATATATAGACAGGGCAGAGACAAGGTAAACACATGCTAGAGAACTGTAAGCTGCAGTTGATTATGTGGATGACTGGGACAAGGAAACGAGATCTGCCATCAATCAGCTGCGGATATGGAGCAAAGATACCCGCATACAATCATTTCGGTGATTGAATATGGTCTGAGAAGCTCATACTATCATATAGCAGGCTGGTGAAACTATAATGCATACAAAATAATGCTATGTAAGCCATTCTCCACTGTTCAAAGGTAACCCTATTATGTATGCAACATATACTAACCATCCATATATGATAGGTAGACTGTGATCCAGGCCAAAATGCAACTTAGAATTGCGGTAGTCTTAAACAGTCTTGAAAGTCGAGAGATCGACCTTCATTACACCGGGTTTTAATCCCGTATGGCTCGGTCTCATTCCAGCAGGGCGGCCTGTCGAGGGCGACGCACAAAGTACGAACTCCGTAGCTCCAGCGACGATCCGAGAAAAATACAATCGTGAACCGAAAAACGTGGCCCGGAATCGAACCCACAACCTTCTGCTTGACCTCTTCACCACGGAGACTCCCAAAAACTTGCGGTAGTACGAAGCTTCACATAATACGAAGGGACATAGTTTGAAAAGAGGCATATTTTGGGTGACACAAACTGAAGACACAATCAGTCTGGTGTCTGGAGTTGGCAGGACAGCTGGTGGTTCATGGCGCCTCCCTAACAATGAAGCATTGTTGTACTTACATTTGACCGAGGGGTGCCGAAAGTAGGCAGTGGGTGTTGCATCAGCTAATAGGAGACAACCCACACTCGTGCCATGTACTGATATACACTAATGGGATTTGTGGTAAGACCAACAAAGAGTGGCTGGGGGTTCTGTTGCACAGACAAATGTAACTGGCACCTTGCCGTTTTGACAGACGACATTTTGTTAACTTTGTTTTATAAAAGGCACACATACTACAATCCATGGTGGTAGCTAGGAATTGAGTTATACCTATCCATAGCACTAAGCCTGTGCTGAATTGTACAGACCATGTGTTGCCCATGCAGCATGATCCGTCTCTCGGCCTGCTAAGTTTACTCCAGAGGCGAAGGTAACACCAATATGTCTGGAACACGACAAGCTACAGAAGATGTCGGATCAGCAAAGCAATGCTCTAACTGTCCGCTCTGTTTAAAATGGTTAGTTTGCATGTCATATGCTACTGCAACATCTAGCATCACGACCATCATGTCAGCAGGCAAGCGCTCTAGCCACTGCGCTAGTGCAACACCCGTTCGCTACAGACTTAGCGAGAATCTCACATGAATTTCAGAACCAGTTCAATTCAAAATTGAAAGAGCAACCCCATGAGATAAATAACCCACGATCCGACGATAAAAGTTAAGAGGTGAAAGGTGCAAACAGGTCAACACTTCATGACAACTTTAAAAAAAACTGTAAAAGAAAATAGCGTGTGATTTTTAGAAGCCTATATAGAGAGAACATAAGAAATCACGAAATCTTTTTGTCGGTGAATGTATTTCCACCTGTCAAGTAACCACAGAAGGAGAAATGAAACATGCAAATGCCCTGTAGTTAATCACGATTTTTTTGCCCATGAGTCATTACAAACGCGACATTAAAACGTAATTGCTAATGAAGAAGTAAGTCTTATTTTTACTAGGAAGAGACTATTTCGCCCAATAGTTGATCTCATAATCATCATCATCATCATCATCATCATCATCATATGCCCTGCATAGTTAATCTGGGAATGAAAAAGCGCGACAACGGCATATTAAGTGCATAAAAATTTATATACTCTTAAATCAGGGCTGGTTTACAGATCATGTTTGGCGGTAAACATTGATTCTCATTAAAACAACAACAGATAGGAGCACCAACCAGATTTTCTGGTTTAAATTATTACCGAAGGCATCTTCATTATCATGTGCCCTGGCGGCCGGCATAGGCTAGGCGTTCATATCTTTTCGCAGATCTTCGTCCTTATTGTTCTGGGTCAACTCTTGCTTTTGATATTCTTCCATGATACCGTCTCAGTCCATCCAGCGTCGTTTGTCTCAGGCTGTCTCTGTCTTTTTTTCCCCACTGATCTTTCCAGTCATGATGTTCTCCAATGCCTCTCTTCTCATCACATGACTGACCAAAGAGGGTTGTTTACAGATGTAGCACTGGCAAATACAGCAGCGTTATCAGAGAAAACCAACAATGGTGGATGGTAGGTAGGAAAATAGGCATATCCTTGCCGACCTGATGGACATGTTACGAATCTCCATTTTCGAGGTAGACCTGGGTCTCCAGGTTGACCCAGCCTAAAATAGGAACCTAGAAGTGTCATGGGAATTAAATGTGGCCGGCGTGTTATTGACCACATTACTAATCGCATGCCGTTTATCAATTTAATTCAGGATTAGCACCATATATATGCCAGGTCTTTGTCAGATATGACCGGGCTACCGTATGACAGCAGACTGTACTACCTGCCTTCTGTTAGGGCCGAATGTTCGACGGGGCTTACCAAACCCGACACCCCACATTGCGCCAACAGCTTCGGGCGGAAGATTGCAATTGGAAGGGTACAAGTCTTAACCTAATGTGAGGATATGCAACTTAAACACTAAATATCATGTTAGGGCAGGCCAGGCCCTAAGCCTAGGTCTGAAACTGGTTTCAGATGGAAGCTCCGACAAGCTAGCATTTAGAACATTGCTTTGCTGATATGGTGGCTTCTGCATCTTGTCTTGTTAAGACGTATTGGTGTTACCTTTCCTCTGTAGTAAACTAGGTAGGCCGAGAGATAAATCATGCTGCATAGGCTAACATAGTCTCTACAACTCAACACAGACTTTAATGTTATGGAGAGGTATAACTTTATTTCACAAACTATCGTCTGTTAAGACGGCCAGGTGCCAGTCAGTCAGCATCATTTACCCAAAACACCTTAAGGCATGTGATAGGGTTATTTACGTTTTACTGACAGTCCTGTGACATAGGAAAAGAGTCCATTACGATGTTCATACTCTCTCTCTCTCTCTCTCTCTCTCTCTCTCTCTCTCTTCTCCTCTTCTCTCTTCTCTCTCTCTCTCTCTCTCTCTCTCTCTCTCTCTCTCTCTCATCTCTCTCTCTCCTCTCTCTCTCTCTCTCTCGTTGTAAACGTAGGAAGTATTTTTAAATAATTTAAGCGCGTGAAGGACCTCACATCTGAAATATACACTTTGCGAAACGTTGTCAAAGTTTCTTGCTAAATCATGCCCCGTAGTCCAGCATCATATTATGCATATATACATTCTTATCTTTCCATTAATTGGCCAAGCAATCCAGTGTAACAAAGACCCACCTAGTACAGCTAAGTGCTGGAGTCATAGATTTAATCTACAACCTGCGCACGACATCAAGGACAGAACAAGAGTGAATGTCAAGAAGCTGACAGACGGCTCAGAAATGAGACATCGTGGTATTCTTGTAGACGACACATCATGCATATGCTCAAATATGATGATTCAACTTCATGCAGCGTGAAAGGTAGTTTGCATAAGAACTGATAAAACCACCATGTAGAGTAAAACCACCATGTACTTCATTTTCCTTACACACAAATTAAAGTGAAAGTACAAGGCCTATTTACTCCGGGACAGCGGTAGTGTTGTAGCTACACTCTCCCATGACGGCCCCGGGGTAATAGGTTTGAAGCAGCGTCGAGGCAGATTTTTAAAATTGAAATAGGCTCTCAAATCTACCCAGCCTAACAACAAGTACCAGAAAATGTATTGAGAAGTAAAGGCGGCGCACGTGATGCTAACCACGTGACCCACCAAGTGCCGATTGGTCTACAAACTATGAGTCCAGCACCACATGCCCAGTGCGCCTGATGGCATTGAACTTGTTGCCAGTGACTCTCCATTTGGCTGTGACAGTTCTTGACTACAGAATGTCTATTTTCTGTTAACTTACATGGTGAATTCACCCGTTAGGTCACGCATCCGCTGGCAATGGGTTCGAGTTTGCATCGAGGCGGATTTGTAACACTGACCCGGGCTGTCAGATATTGCAGTTGAACATGTGTAACACTGACCCGGGCTGTCAGATATTGCAGTTGAGCATGTGTAACACTGACCCGGGCTGTCAGATATTGCAGTTGAGCATGTGTAACACTGACCCGGGCTGTCAGATATTGCAGTTGAGCATGTGTAACAATGACCCGGGCTGTCAGATATTGCAGTTGAGCATGTGTAACAATGACCCGGGCTGTCAGATATTGCAGTTGAGCATGTGTAACAATGACACGGGCTGTCAGATATTGCAGTTGAGCAGGTGTAACAATGACCCGGGCTGTCAGATATTGCAGCTGAGCATGTGTAACACTGACCCGGGCTGTCAGATATTGCAGTTGAGCATGTGTAACACTGACCCGGGCTGTCAGATATTGCAGTTGAGCATGTGTAACACTGACCCGGGCTGTCAGATATTGCAGTTGAGCATTGTAACACTGACCCGGGCTGTCAGATATTGCAGTTGAGCATGTGTAACACTGACCCGGGCTGTCAGATATTGCAGTTGAGCATGTGTAACAATGACCCGGGCTGTCAGATATTGCAGTTGAGCATGTGTAACAATGACCCGGGCTGTCAGATATTGCAGTTGAGCATGTGTAACACTGACCCGGGCTGTCAGATATTGCAGTTGAGCATGTGTAACACTGACCCGGGCTGTCAGATATTGCAGTTGAGCATGTGTAACACTGACCCGGGCGTCAGATATTGCAGTTGAGCATGTGTAACACTGACCCGGGCTGTCAGATATTGCAGTTGAGCATGTGTAACACTGACCCGGGCTGTCAGATATTGCAGTTGAGCATGTGTAACACTGACCCGGGCTGTCAGATATTGCAGTTCAGCATGTGTAACACTGATCCTGGCTGTCAGATATTACAGTTGAGCATGTGTAACACTGACCCGGGCTGTCAGATATTGCAGTTGAGCATGTGTAACACTGATCCGGGCTGTCAGATATTGCAGTTGAGCATGTGTAACACTGACCCGGGCTGTCAGATATTGCAGTTGAGCATGTGTAACACTGACCCGGGCTGTCAGATATTACAGTTGAGCATGTGTAACACTGATCCGGGCTGTCAGATATTACAGTTGAGCATGTGTAACACTGACCCGGGCTGTCAGATATTGCAGTTCAGCATGTGTAACACTGATCCGGGCTGTCAGATATTGCAGTTGAGCATGTGTTCCATGAATTATCTTGAGAAGTAAAGATGGCCGGTCTGGTATTGACCACATCAGTCCTGGCGCGTTGGTTGATTTATTATAAATATGAGGCGAGCACGATATGCTAAATAAGCATTTCAGTCTCTAAAATTGATCCAAACAGAGATCGAGCAAGTCTCATGAAATGGATGCCGGGTAATTTTTAAAATGCTCTGGGAATTTTCTAGGAAGGAAATGTCGCAAGGAAGGGATTTAGTCACATCGCTTCAGTATGTCATATATAACCATGAGCTGAACATTTCTGAGTGTTTGTCCATCAAGAATGTCGCAAGGAAGGGAGTTAGTCACCTCGCTTCAGTATGTCATATATAACCATGAGCTGGGTGTTTGTCCATCAAGATTGATGATGGCCATTCATTTCAGCCGGTGGCGTTGAAAGTTTGGAGACGTTGGTTCTAAGATGGTTGGTAAGGCCTATTTTGGCTCGAAATGTTCTTTGATAATGTGGACATTGAATGCTTCACGTTCTAGGAGGAGGAGTAGTTGTGGTTGGTCTACATTGTAGACTGCATTATATCAGGATTTACATACACGCATGCACACATAGACACATACTATATACATATATGTGTGTTTGTGTGTACGTGTGTGTACGTCGGTGTACGTGAGAATGTATATGTACATGAGATGAACAGCTATATGGCTTCAGAAGCGTCACCCACATTTCCTTAAATCAAACACGCGCGCTCAGGTGCTCAATTCCAGACTTCAAACAGCGGGGAACCTTCAGACGACTGAAATATCAGCCGCTGTCGAGTTTAGAAACGTCGAAGTAAATACAATTTTCGACACGGTTAAAACTGATAAATGCCACGGCAAAAACATGGAAACTAAATTTACAGTGGATTAAGTATCTTTCACTTCAGTAGCTGCCAACTTACATCTGTTACAATCTATGTCAGTTCTTACTGATTTAAGCGATTAAGATGCTTGGTAATTTAAGCCTCCGTTGTTGGAATGGAAAACAGAGAATAATGGTGCTTTAAAGTTACGGATAATCCTGCGATAGATTTTTACGTCAAGGTGTATTCTGATGGGATTTACATATAATAGGCCCCTGATATATTGCTGGCATATAACAGGTTCTTTTTCTTTCGCCCCTTATCCCCCACTGACGCTAAAGACTTCAACGTCTTTACTTCAAGACGTTCTAACCTTAACTATCCCATGGAGCCCCGTCAACGCCCTTCCCATTGCATTTATTTCTGTCTCTACTTTTTTTTTCACTCCTGTGATGTTTTAGTCTTACTCAATTTCTTTTGCCATGTTGATCAATCTCATGCTAATCTCATAGTATTTCATGTCCTCAATCACTTCAGCTGTCTCTGTCGATTCAAATATAATTCTGGCATTCTAGGTGCCCATACTGGAAATTAACCTAGGAAACAGGAGGAACATTTGCAATCTGAACTCATTGCGGCTTTCTCCGTTAGTTAGTTACTTGACAGATCATCCTCATTGCACATCGAACCATTCAGTCCATAAGTGCTCGGATTCCCTTCTCAGTAAATACACTAGCGTGTTTCGGCTTTTTCTTCCCGACCATACTCATTGAGTCATTAAGAAAACATGCGCGAGTGAAGGTCTGTGTCTCGATCTATGTTATTGCTTTACTTACTGCCATGACTTCCATATTCAGACTACTTGTGGTTAACACAAGAGCACCAGAATCTTCCTTCACAATTCTCCGTATTTCGCTATACGTCTTCTTGAAGAGCCTCATGTCCTCTTGGTTGTGTGGTTATTCTTTTTTCTTTACCTTTATTAGGCTTGTTCGTGGTTGTCTGGATTCTGCACCTCAAGTTTTTCTAGGGTATGGGAAAGCTAGTCCCACACCCAACTTCTGTCGTTGGCCTTTGAGGACATGTATAGCAGATTGCAGCCACTTCTGATACCAAGGGAGTCTCCGTGGCGAAGTGATTAAGCCGCATGCCTCGCGTTGCGAATGTTATGGGTTCTGTTCCGGGCTACGACTTTCGGTTCACGGGTGCATTTTATTCGGAGACTCCCGGGGGTCGTCGCTGGAGCTACGGCGTTCGTACTTTTTGTGCGACGCTTTCAGCAGGCCGACATGAGAAAGGAGACCTGGCCGTATGGGATAAAACCCGATGCAATATAGTCGACCCTCTCGACGTTTAAGACTTTTTAGAAAATGTGTTACTATTCGTGTCCTCCCTCAAGGTCAGGGGAACGCACAACAGGTAGCTGATCTATAATAGATCACCAACAATACCGTGTCTCGGGAATTCCATTACATTGTCCACATCAAGCCCCACGTGTTCTGGACTAGGCAGTGATGGTTCCCGGAAGATAAAGCAAGACTATGCTGATGTGCATTTCAATGCCATGATAAAAAGCCGTCAAGAACCTACTCTCGTCGATGACCCCAAGCCTTAGAAGCGCACGAACCTGATCAGACATGTCCAACAGCAACAATGAAGAAAACAACACCAAGTCAGAAACACACAGAAATTTTAAAAAGTTAGCTGCATATCCTTTACAGGACGTTTTGCAGTCAACACAAGCATTTTTTGCTGTTGTTGATGTCTTGGCAAGTTTGCCATTGCTTTCTGAACGACCGGTACCCATACCATTTAGTAAATAAAAAACCCAGCACAACGCGGTTTTCTGCCAAATTGCGCGCTACACTGTGTTTTGAACGCGGGTATGCGTGATCACGAAGCGCATCTGTAACTCCTTCACCATAGAGATTGGTGCACATAAATTAGGAGCAAAATACGCAGCCCTATCTCCACAAGCAGAATAGAAAGTCCATGAGCCCCAATAGTAGTATGTTACGTAGGATATCCCCCTTAAAATGGCGAACCAAAAGAGGCTGCTCCCCCGAATATCTCCTTTTATAGCACTATCTGACGTCATCCGCCCCTCCCCCCCCCCCAAATCGAATCCCCATTGAGAATGGGGAATCAAAGGCATTCATTCATTCATTTAGTAGCATGTCCTTTGCAGAACCTCGCTCCCATAACAACCTTCCGGAAAGCTTCTCGATCACAAGCAAGATGTCCCGCGTCTGATAACCCATCTGGAGATCATCCGCCACATCCTGCACCCATCTTCTCTTTGGCCTTCCTCTTCCTCTCTTCCCAGGCATATATCCTTCAATTATTGTTCTCTCCAAACTTTCGTGACGTTTCAAGTGACCAAAATACTTCAATTTTCTTTGTTTTATCGTCTTTAATAGCCATCCCTCCTCAATATTCAACTCTTGAAGTATGGATGCATTTGTTCTTTTCTTTACCCAAGATATTCTTAGAACTCGTCTATAACATTTATATTCAAAGGCGTTTATGCGCTGTTCAGCTTGTTTAGTAAGTGCCCATGTCTCACAGGCGTATGTTGCAATGGGAATCTAATTTTTGTAGTTCTGTCTGTCCTACTCCATAATTTATTCATTTGTTTTAGTCTTTGAAGAGCAATGGATAGTCGCCGTTTAATTTCTTTCATTGTGTCACCGTTATTGGTAATCAATGACCCAAGATATTCAAAATTTTCCACCACCTCCAATTTTCCCCCCATTAATGTATATTTCTTTCTCCATAGTAGTTTTATCTGTATGCATTATCTTTGTTTTTGCTATGTTAAGATATAAGTTGTGATTTTCACTATTCAATTGGGTTGAGGCTATTAGGTTTTCTATGCCATTCTGTGTTGAGGATAGTAATACTGTATTATCAGCATATCGAATCTCTGGTATGTCATGACCGCCGATATTTAGGGCATCATATAGCTCCCTGTTTATATCATCTCTTACATTTCTCATTATATTTTCGGCGTACAGGTTAAACAGATAGGGTGACAGCACGCAGCCCTGACGGACTCCTTGTTTGATGTCAAACCAATCTGATGCCTCGCCATCTATTCTAACTGCTGCTTGTTGGTCTAGATATAGCATTTTTATGAGATGTACTACATGTGATGGGAAGCCCATATTCCTCATGATTTCCCAAAGTTTATGATGTTATACACAGTCAAATGCCTTTGAATAATCCACAAAACATGAGAATAGGTTTACATTAAATTCTCTGCACTTCTCTATTATTAAACGCATGTTGAATATGTGATCTCTTGTTCCTCTTCCTTGTCTAAATCCAGCTTGAACCACGTTAATCTCTTCCGTTTTCTTACTAAGTCTTCGCATTGTGACTTTCAGTAGAATTTTACTTGTATGACTGATCAGGGCAACAGTTCTATAGTTGGTGCATAATTTCAGGTTGCCCTTTTTTGGTATTGGAATGAAGATAGTTCTCTTCCAATCTTTTGGCCATATACCATAATTCCAAATCTGTGTACATAATGCATGATATATGTGTATGCTTTCTTCTCCTCCCGCTTTAATTAGTTCAGCTGGTATCTCATCACATCCAGGTGATTTACCATTCTTCAGGTTCTTTATAGCCCAAGCAATTTCATCTAATGAGGGTTCAGGTTCTGTCTCTACTGTGATTGGCTCATGTACCTCATTCATATCCTCACTGTCACTCATATCATACATTCCACTGCAGTACTCCTGCCATCTTTCTAGAATTTGTCTAGATTCTGTTAAGGTATTTCCCATCTTGTCACAGATAACATTCAGTTGAGGTTGAACATTTCTTGTCAATAACTTCATTTCTTTGAACATTTCATAATCTCTTCCAGCCTTATGATATTGCTCTATTCTGGTACAACAATCTTGTATATATTGATTTTTGTCCTTTCTTGTGTTCTTTCTTATTTCTCGAGTTAAAGATGTATACTTCATCCTGCGGTTAATTGATTCTTCTCCTTTCTGTTTCAGCTCTCGTCGTTGTTTTATTAATTCTAACGTGTCTAATGTAATCCATGGCTTAAGTTGCTTTTTCTTGATCGGAATTAGATCTTTGGCTGCAGTTTTCAAGATATCTCCAGCTTGTACTGCCAGTTCATCAGGTGTCATTTCTTCTTGTGCAGACATCAAGACCCCAAAGCGATTCATAACTTCTATGTTCTGGTATGTTTGTGAGATCAAAACGAAGTGGCCTTGGTCCTCGGGTAAGCTTTTTTGAGTTTTAATTTCAGATCTGCTTCTAATAACTGATGATCTGTATCACAGTCTGCACTTCGTAGGGTTTTTGCAGATGTTATGCTTGATCTCCATCTTCTACGTATTAATATATAATCTTTCTGATTTTTTGTAAAACTGTCTGGTGACTTCCATGTGAAGAGTCTTCTTGGATGTTGTTTAAAAAGTGTGTTGGCTATCGTTAACTCATTTTCTGTGCAAAATTCAATTAATTTGTCACCTGCATCATTTCTATTTCCTAATCCAAATTTTCCTAAAACGTGTCTCTCATTTTCAGCTTTTCCTGCACCTACTTTGTATTAAAATCTCCCATTATTATTGCTATATCATTATGACCAATCTTATTTAATGTGTCTTGTAGTGTGTTGTCAAAATCTTCAATTTCGTCCTCCTCTGCTGTTGAAGTAGGTGCATATATCTGTATGAGAGTTGTGTTTTTTGGACGGCCTTTAAGTCTAATAGTGAGGATTCTATCACTAACTGGATTATATCCCATTAAAGATTTTGCAGTTGTCTTATCTAACCAAAATTCCACTCCACTCTGGCCTCCGACATCTCTACCAGAATAAATGAAAAACTCATAAATACCGATTTTTAGTAATATTATTTCCCTTTAAACCTCCGGTCTTAGTCAGATATGACAGAGCTTCCGTATGACAGTAGACGGTACTATCTGCTTCTAATAGCCCCGAATGTTGGGCGGCGCTTACCAAACAAGACACCTCACATTGTGCCAACGGCTTCGGGCGGAGGAGCGCTATAGGGAGGGTACAAGCCTTATCCTGGTGTGAGGAAATGCAACCTAAGACTAAATGTCATGGCAAGGCAGACCAGGCCCTAAGCCTTGGTTGGTAACTGATCGAAGCTCCGACTGACGGACAGTTAGAGCATTGATTTGCTGAACCGGCAGTTTCTGCAGCTTGTCTTGTTCTAGATGTATTGGTGTCACCTTTCCTCTGGAGTAAACTAGACAGGCCGAGAGAGGGATCATGCTGCATGGGCAACACATGGTCTCAAAATTCAACACAGGCTATTTTATGGAGAGATAACTCCATTGTACAAACTATCGTCTGTCAAGACGGCAAGGTGCCAGTTATTTCCCTTTAATAATATTAAAATCCGACCAGCGTTGTGCGTGTGCGGTGGCGGATTAGGCCGATGTGACGGGGGGCAGGGGTGCATGGGTTTGGCGCTGTGGTGAGGGCACATGGGGTGGGGGAGAGGGGGTTCAAGCCCTCGAGACGCGAAGGTCGCCGTAGGAAAACCGTAATTATCAAAATGTAAATATAGCGATTTTATACTCCGTAGAGGGTCGTTGTGGCTTATATACTATCACCATACGGGTTAAAAATGAAAATAAATTAAAAATTAAAGATGGCGGTTAGTAATAGTTTTAGTGCGTATGGCTTAGTGAAATTGGTTGTTAAGGGGTGGATAGCGGTTATTAGTGATCTGTAGAGAGGTGTTGTGGTTTAAACACTATCATCCCACGGGTTACAAATGAAAACATTAAAAAGTAAAGATGGCGGGTGTTATTGGTTGTAGTGGGCATGGCTTAGTGTCATTTGGTGTCAAGGGGTGGTTAGCAGTTATTAGTGATCTGTAGAGTGTCGTAGTGGTGTAGCACTATCATCATATGGATTACAAATTAATACCTTAAAAAGTAAAGATAGTCGGCAGCATTGGTTATAGTGGGTATGGCGTAGTGTCATTCGGTGTTAAGTGATTGGTAGTGGTTATAGTAGTATGTAGATAGTCGTAGTGGTTTAAACACTGTCATCATGCAGCTCTTCAAATTAAAACATTAACAAGTAAAGAAGGCGGGTAGTATTGGGCGTAGTGATTGGGATGTGTGTGTTTATATGCCTGTGATCGGGTGTGGTAGAGTTTCGATGCTCATATATTTCACATGTATGTGAACGTTAGTAGCATGGCATGTTGTTATCCAGCCGTATATCTGGATCACCCCTGAGCTCATAAGTCTGTATCATAGCCGCTTATGTGTCGCCACAACAAACCTGAAGGAGACGAAGTTTCATATTTCGCGAGTGAAGATACTTAACTACTACCGGTTTTGTATACTTAAAAAGCTAAACTTTCCTTATTAAAATTAATAGTATATGCGAGGTAATATTTAAAATAGTATTCATGATGTGCAAAGTGAAAAGTAAAAATGGCGACACAGGCTAGGAAGACTACTATCAACAACTTCAAGGCATATTTATGATTCTGATCGTCAGAAGTTCATATATATATATATATATATATATATATATATATATATATATATATATTATATATATATATATATATATATATATATATATATATATATATATATTCGTTTTTTTATAATGGTGGATAATACTGTCTACAGTGGATGATGACTTAAACACTATCATCATGCCATTGGTGGTATGTTAAAGATATAATCCTCGTCCTGTGTGATTGATTACAGCCAGTCATATGGTCACATGTTTAAGAGATACATACGGACACATGATTAATGGCTACGACCGGACAACGTGGGAGGGCTCCTGTCGGCCACATGCATAACGATACATCCGGGAAACGTGAGTAATAGTTACACCCTGGACACGTGGGAGTGTTGCTTCTGCTCATATGTTTAAGAGATAATCCGGACACTTGAATGTTGGCTACGAACGTGCCATGTGGGGCAACACATACAACCTGTAATCGGGTCAAAATAGCGTTGCATCAAGTCACATGCGTACGGATAAAACCGGGACACGTGACTAATGACTTTAATCGGACCACATTGGGCGATGCCTCTGGTCACATGCATATTGATAATCCGGGACACGTGAGTAATGGTTACATTCGGTCAAAGATGGCGTTACATTCTGTCACATGTGTAAGGGTACATCCGAGACACGTGGTTAAGAGGGGTACTATATTTAAAAAAATGGTCGTCTGTCGGTGGTCAAACCAGGGGACCTACTCGTGATGACAACCATGTATGGGAATAAAGCGGCTACTTCGTCATCAGAGCATCGAAAGTTTAAAATAGCCTTCTCTCTCTCTCTCTCTCTCTCTCTCTCTCTCTCTCTCTCTCTCTCTCTCTTTCTATATCCGTTAGGGTGGATCACAGAGTAACACCAAATATACAGCAAAAGACAGCTTCGCATGTAGCATACGCAACTATAACCAGTTCACCACAGTGTACGATTGAGCCTTTCTCGTATTCGGAGAGGAGAAGTGTGATCACAGACGACAGTCCGGGAAGGCATTCCTTTACTTAACACCTAGCGGGTCATACCGCGATGAGTGTATAGCGCATGTTATCAGCTGTATAATATTACACACTAACACAACAAACTGTCCCAGCTCGTCCTTTTGCATCTCATGTAACATGCCATTCACGTGCCCACTGTCCTGATCAGCAAAGTTATAACGGCTTAAATCAAACATTTTACAATTTCATTACCTCGTTATGTGTCCATACGGGTCTTTACATCTTTCCACAGAAACCCATTTCCAAGATCAATATATGTTTTTAAGCACGTCTACTCATTTTCTACGTTTCA
Source organism: Cepaea nemoralis (assembly GCA_014155875.1). Classification (NCBI taxonomy): domain Eukaryota; kingdom Metazoa; phylum Mollusca; class Gastropoda; order Stylommatophora; family Helicidae; genus Cepaea; species Cepaea nemoralis. The sequence goes on from JACEFZ010012833.1 coordinate 34,741, forward strand.
CGTCCAGACAAAAGTACAAATTCTATATATCACTTCAACATTAAAATAAGAAAACATGTTAGATAAATTTTTAAAAATGTTGGCCAAATACAGAAACATTTCGATCAAACTTATAAAATTTAGGAAAATGTATTGACCAAACTAATAAAACTCTTGGCTGAATAAGAAAAATCTCAACCATACTTACAAAAGTAGGGAAAATTATAGCCAAATCAACCAAAATTTTGAAAAAATAAGAAATATCTCAAACAAACGTATAAATATATCAACTGAGAAGGAGAAAAATTGTCGCCAAACCAATAACAATATTGGCCACATTCCGAAATAGCTCGAGCAAACTTATAAAAAGTAAGAAAATGATGGTCAAAGTAAGAAATATGTCACCCAGACTTATAAAAAGTAAGAACATCTGTTAGCTAAATGGGATAAATTTTGACCAAACTAATATATATCTCGACCAAATTTATAAAAAGTAGGAAAATATGTTGACCAATTTATGAAATAACTCAACCAAATTTATAACAAGTAGGCAAAAATGTTAGCCAAACTATTAAAAATGGGGGCCAACGTAAGAAATATTTCATACAAACTTATAAAGATGTTAACCGAAAACGTGTTCCTCAAGTCAGGAAAAATATTGGTCAAGTTAAGAAATATCTCGACCAAACTTATAAAAAGTAAGAAAATGTGATGGCCAAAGTAACAAAATATGTTAGCCAGGGTTATAAATATGTTGGCCAGATTTATAAATATGTCAGCTAGAGTAATAAAATGTGTTAACTAAATTAGGAAAGATGTTAGCTAAATTCGAAAAAATAATGGCCAAATTAAGAAATGTATATGGACAAGTATGAAAAAGGTTGACCAAAATAAGAAAAAGTGTTAACTAAATGAAGAAAATTACTAACCAAAGAGAGAAAATTGCCTACCAAAGTAGGAAAGTTTGTTAGACACATTGGATAAAATATTGGCCAAATAAAGAAATATTTCAACCAAACGTATAAATATTTCACCCAAACTTATAACAAGTGGAAAAATATGTTAGCCACATGGGGAAAAATGTTGGCAAAGTTTAGAAATATCTCGATCAGACTTATAAAATGTAGGGAGGGGGATTATAGACAAAGTTAAGAAATATCTCAACCAAACTTATAGAAAAAGTAGGAAGAAATATTAGCCGTGTAAGCTAAAATGTTGACAAACTTATAGATATCTTGTCCAAACTTATAAAAAGTAGGAAACATTTTTAACCAAATGGGAAAAAATATCGTATATCCTCTCCTTAAGGTTTGTTGCGACAACACATAAGCGGCTATGATACAGACTTTTGGGTTCAGGTGCGATCAAGATACATGGCTGGATAACAACATGCAATACTTCTAACTTTCACATATGTGTGAAATGTATGAGTACTGTACGCCTACCACACCCGCTCGCACGCATATGCAGACACAATCCCAACCATTACACCCCATACTACCCGCCATCTTGACTTTTTCTAAGGTTTTCATTTGAAGAGCTGCATGGTGATAGTGTTTAAACCTCTACGACCATCTACAGACTACAATAACCACTACCAACCACTTAAAACCGAATGACACTACGCCATACCCACTACAATCAATACTGCCGACCATCTTTACCTTTTAAGGTTTTCATTTCTAACCCGTATTATGATAGGGTTTGCACCACTACGATCCTCTACAGATCACTAAAACCGCTGTCATCCCTTAACACTGAATTACACTACGCCATACCCACTACAACCAATACTATTGGCCATCTTTACTATTTAAGATTGTCATTTGTAACCCATATGATGATAGTGTTTAAACCACTACGGATCTCTACATATCACTAATAACGTCTATCCACCCCTTAACAACGAATTTCACTAAGCTGTACCCACTACAACAAATACTACCTGCCATCTTTAATTTTTGTAATGTTTTCATTTGAAGAGCTGCATGATAATAGTCCGTGAATCACTACGGCTCACTACAAATCACTAATAACCACTATCCACCCCTTCAAACGAATTTCACTAAGCCATGCCCACAAATACCAATACTACCCTCCATCTTAAATTTTTTAATGTTTTAATTTGTAACCTTCATGATGATAGTGTATAAGCCCCACGGTCCTCTACAGACCATATAATCACCATATTTACAATTTTAATTATTACGGTTTTCCTATGACGCCCGTCGCGTCTCGATGGTTCGAACCCCCTCGCCCCACCCCATGCGCCGGCACCCCAGCGCCCCACCCACAATTAGGCCTAACCCGCTCCCGCAACACGCACACCGCCGGTCGGATTTTAATATTAAAGGGAAATAATATTGCAAAAAGCCGGTTATTCACGAGTTATATCCTCTTTACTTAATATTTTCAATGGGGAGTCGATTAGGGGGGGGGTCGGATGACGTCACATAGAGCTATATAAGGAAATATTCTGGGAGCAGCCTCTTCTGGCTCCTCATTTTGAGGGGGATATCCTACGTAACATACTTCTCCGAATGTCGACATACTGGCAGTTGACCGTGGCCTGAATACTTTGTCTGCATATCGGATCCGATTCTCTCGTTGTCTTCTTCTATCTTGTTCTATGATTCTTTCCTGCCGTTACCGTGTGTTCCAGTTTTTCTTCTCTTAATGGCCAAAATCTCCCACTTTCTCTTTTTGAAGTTTTGTGATAAATTATTTTGTTGCTCAATCTTATTTTCCATCTCATTTTTAATTCCCCCCCCCCCCCCAAAAAAAGAAAAATAATAAAATAAACGAGTACTGTCATCATTCTTTTGTGAAACTACTTTTCTACCGTGTTGGGGGATGGGGGATGAATTGGGTGAGGGATATTTTTTTCATATTTACTCATAAGGAGACGAGGTGGCGTAGTGGCTAGACACTCGCCCGCTGACCTGGTGGTCACGGGTTCCATCCGCAGTTGACAGTTGGGCAGATTCGGATTATATTTTTATTATTGACCTTGGCCTCCAGGTCGACATAGACGTAAAAGGATACCAAAATGTCTTGGGAAGTCAAGATGGCCACCGTAATATTAACCATATCACCCTCGTAATAACCCAGACAAGGCAAAGATTGTATGCTATTCCCTGGATAACCGAATCATGAAGGCAGATGTCCCATGTATCACATTGAATGGATGCCCTCTCAGTGGAAAGAGTAAATTGAAGTACTTGGGATAACCTTCGACAGATGGATGTGTTTTAAGAATCATGATGAGACCTTGGTGGTGAAGGCTGGAAATGGCCTTAATGCATTGAGGGTGATGGCAGCAACCGAGGTAGAGCAATGGATGCTTTACGTGCTCTTTCAGCAGTTACTAATTTCAGTCAGTGAGTATCGTTTCGGGTAATTGCGGACAGGCACAGGGTCTTTCAATCCAAACGGTACCCAAGAGTCGCTGCAGGCAGGGATCACCCCTTGCCTGAAGCCACGGATCTGGTCAAGGGTCATAGACTGAGAAGATGGAGGTCATAAATGGCACAGGCAAATTTATATATCAGCCAGGTGTGTGAAATAGAGACCATTAACCGTTATTTTAAAAAAAGAGTGGGTAAAAGTGCGCATGACATGTCGGACTGGCACAAGGTAATTGTCACATTGGGTCGTGAGTGCGAAGAATAGGCAGCAGGCCGCAGAGTTTAAGGTGCACCAACTGATCCAGGACAACACACATCAAGGTAACGTAGTAATCTACATCGATAGGTCAGTGGTGAGAAACAGATGTTGTCGATGTGGTTTCATTGCGGAGGCGAATGGACGATGCTTGAATAAGGAGAGTCTCGCATATGAGACCTACAACCTCCAGCATGAGAATGGAGGCGAAAGCAGTAACAGCAGCCTCACGATGGTTGGAGGAGACCGCTGCAACACACATTGTATTCATTACGGACTCACTAAGTATGCTTAGTAAAGTCGAGAAAGGATTGATTCGTGTAGTATGGCTGGCCTCACTTCAGAGGTCACAGATTGTGAGAATTGTATGGAATTTATGTCCTGGTCTTGCGAGAGTGAGAGGGAATGAATAGGCTGATAGGCTGGCAGAGAATGTACCCCTTGGTGGTAGATTACCTATGGACAAGGGAGAGGTGGTCGGGCGCCTTTGAAACCAGGTGGAGAAAGCAGGAGAACAGACTGAGCACCCGTATGTGGAGAGAATGATATGGCGGGCGGATAAGCAGGGACTCTGGATGAATCTCTAAAACGGGAGGGAAAACCAGGAGAACTTTCAATCAGATGGCAGTTGACTCTTCGCTGGCTTTTGAACGAGGGAACGAAGCAAGTATGGGAACATCCTGAGTGCAGTGATGTCGTTTCTTAGCTCAACTCAACTCAGACTGAACCACAAGTCACACACTCTGCAGTCTGTGCTTGTATTATCACAGGATGATCTTCATTGTGTTACCACTGACAAAATAAAGTGAAAAAGACGCATGGGGCTTTAGAGACAAAAGATACTACATTCTCTGGTCTTATATTACTCTTACAGTTAAAAATAGAATATATAAACAGGTTTCAAGAGGTAGTTAGACATGATCGTCCATGACAGGATGAAATTTAAGTGGGTGTATAGAATGAAATATATTATATTATCACCAGTCTCTGTTGTATTTATGCAACACAGCTGGCAACAAACACGTGATCGTGTGTTTACTATAGCGGCTGTGAGAAGCAAGTTTTCCTATCTTCTGCTTCAGTGTTTCTATTGCCAGGTTAAATTTCTAACACAAATCATGCGGCGCTTGTCATTCTACTTTTTGACAGGGCTGTCTATAAAGATTCTAGTTTAGATAATAGCGCGGAAGAAATCAGTAGGATCCGTTGACCGTCTACGAGGAAGTTACACTAGAAACGCTTACAAAGCTCTAATTCAATTAACTCGGCTTTGGAAAGGGCTCTGGTAGAGATTGGCCAATTTCCTTCTATATTCGGTAACAAGGCGCTGACAAGAAAAACATGGATAACTTGATATGTAACTTTAGCCGCGGAGGTATAACTGATGAAAGATTAGGCCGGTAACATGAAATTCAGGAGATAGCCAGGAATGTCACACGTAGCTGGGAAATTGACACGTCAAGTCAGAAAGCATGCAATGGGTCCATAATTAGATCACCCAGTAGCCTGGAATGCTTGTTGACTTTTAACGGAATGACATTTGGGTGTCCGCGTTCCAGCTGTCTGTCAGTCTCATTAACGTATAGACACTTTACATCGCAATTGCTAGTAAGGGAGAAAAGGTTGTGTATTGGAACATCGCCATTTCTGTATGTAATGCTCTCAGTTTGTGACCATTACAAAAGTTATTACATCCTTTACCAGCACTGGCGCTACACCAAAGAAGATCTGATACTAGAACAAGAGGACCCCCGAGTAGAAAATAGATTGACGACATCAAAGACATTGTACAATCACACGGAATGACACTATCCAGTGGCGCCCATCTAGCGCTGAAATGTCAACTATTCTTCGCCACGACGGTAGACGGCGAAAGTGGAAGACGTTGATGACGATGATGATGATGATGATGATGATGATGATGATGATGATGATGATGATGATGATGGTGGTGGTGGTGGTGGTGGTGGTAGTGGTGGTGGTGGTGAGGATGATGATGATGATGATGATGATGATGATGATGATGATTACAAATTTGATGAGTTAACGTGGCAAAGTTGGCGATTCTAGATTGGGGACAGTGAACGCAGTTTCACAGTCTCGACATACCGGTTCGTAGTCAGTAGCAGGCTATTTCCGAGGGTTGATTTTCACAACGGTGTGAGCGTGGGCTGTTTATAAAGCAATAGTAAACGATGGACAGTTAAACTGCCTAGAAATATAACCAAAAAAGCTCATAAATGCTGGGGCTGATAGCGAGGTTCAGTGTCCTTGCTTTCGTCGAGTTTCCTGTTAAAATGTGTATTTATTCTATCTACAAATGATTATGTTGGGTGACCAGTTCGTTTTTCCATCTCAGGCAAATTTTCAGAAAAATGTGAAAATTGTCTCATAACCATTTAACCAAGATGTGTTAGCCCCAGAGTTGCACTCTTTCGGAAAATCATTTAATCAAGGATTGGTGAGTCCCAGAGCTGCACTCTCTCTTTCGGAAAACAATTTAACCAGGCTGTGTTAACCCTACAGCTTCACTCTTTCGGAAAATAAATCCTATTGCTACTTGTGGATTGAACTCTGACCTCTGTGTTGGTTATGAAGCGCACTATCCACTATACCTTCATGGCTGCCCTAAAACGCATACATTTGGTGCATTCTTATTTTCTAAATTTTCTGAGAAGGAAACAAAAGAAACAGGCAAGAAAGCAATTTATCAACCTACTTCATTGTGCATTAACCTAGTATATGTGAGGGATTAACACTTCACGCGCCACGAAAATGGCTTTTACCTAATATGTCAAAGTGGGTAGGAAGTGGCCGAGAGGGCGTGGCCACTGTGTCTGTAATCTATAACCACGGGTACTAATCCCTTGTGAGTCCAGAGTTTTAATTTACCTTTCCAAGATTAGGTCTACCTGGCAACGGAGCATAATGCGCTTGTACGTAAACTTCCGGTGCGCTGTCGGATGGATAAGGTTTCAACTCATACACACAGTTGTACATCAACGTTGACTTCTAGTTAAGAAAGCAATGGCAAACTACTTAACGTGCACTTGCCGAGATAATCAAACGATTGTTGCAAAGGACATACAACAATTGTTTTTATTCCAAGATAACACTTTTTATTCCCTTTCTTCGTTCGTTAGTGCCAGGATTCTACGATAACACTGTTTCTTCCCTTTCTTCGTTTGTTCTTGCCATGATTCTAGTTATGATGTGTACGGCTGCACTGCATTTGCAATATTTAGAAGCAACCATCATAAGTTAGCGGACACATCCGACTTCTGTAGGCCGACACATCCCAGGATGATAAATCGACACATCCTAAGTCTGTAGGCCGACACATCCCACGTCTGTAGGCCGACACGTCTCACGTCTGTAGGCCGACACATCCCACGTCTGTAGGCCGACACATCCCATGTCTGTAGGCAGACATACCCCACGTCTGTAGGCCAACACTTCTCACTTCTGTAGACCCGACATACCCCCTGTCTGTTGGCCTATGTATTTCACGTCAGTATGCCATCGCATCCCACGCCTGTAGGCCGAAACATCCAATGTCTGTCCTATCCACTCTTACGACACGTGTGTAGTTACTTTAGACTCGTCCTATGGCAGAAACCGGCCTTACGTGTGACGTGTTAGACCTTCACATACTTTATGCTGTGACATAACGAGTTGCAGTGGCTAGTTCCCTTCTTCGCAACATATTCTCCCAAAAAATTCCAAGAAAATGATACAAAAACCCGTTGTATGCGGCTGGGTGGACTCAAGAACCATACTTGTCGGGAGAGTAAATATATCACTGCTGGGGGTAGAAACCAAGGAATGCTTGTGTAAGTAAGCAAGCTCAGTAACCTTTTAGTTATCACCACTTCTTTTCCCTCTGTAAAATAACAAAAGTAAAGTTCTCTTTTTCACGCCCTGTGTAGTACTGTGTATATGGTGCTAGCTCTATAATTGTATAGACCAGTCAGCACTATATTGGTAATGATGTCACTGTCGCCATGTTTACTCCCCATGACATGTCCTGGTACTCATCTTGCAGTGGGTCGACATAGGAGCCCATTTCAATTTTAAAATGTTCCTTTCTCTCTATGAAGTAGGTAACTAATTAAAGAAAACTTTTACACATGTTAAAGCGCATTGGGCTAACGGTGCTAGACCTACATTTGTATGGCCAAATTGCTACTCGGTAAATGATGTGGTAAACATTCTGCCGGCTGCTTCTACTTATGTGTTTTTGTCTCTCTCAGAGAACAACATTAAATCGCTCTGTTCCAAACAGTTGTTACTTTAATGGATACATATACTAGTCTGAAGGGATTAAAATGCCAACACTAAGGGGCATAATGAGGACAGTAATAATCGGGATATCATAGACTAACGACACCCCTAACTGGGACAAGGGGTATTGACAAAAACACATAACGTATGGGGATGTCAACGAAGTTGGGATTAGTTTGGTTAAAAGGGAATGAACAGTAATCAAGCTTGTGTAATGTGTGGCGTACCAAAATACCAACTTTATATGGGATTTGCTGCAGAGCATTGTATGCTATTACATAATTTTCTCATTTCTGCTCAAGGATGTGTCGATCATTACATGTTCTTTTTTCCACTCCTGTAACTGGGAGGCAAACACTATAACGCTTGCGCATGCACAGCCAATGCTAAGTTAAACGAGGGCCATTGAGAAGACTGACAATAGAAGATGAGGTCACTACTAGCCGGCCATCTTACCTCTCTGAAAATGTTCTAGTACTCGCTTTGTTACGTTGCGACCACCCGAAGATATGTGGTCATTAAAACATCCAACCTCAAGTAGAATTTAAACCCACGACCATCGGGTAGTATACTGGCCACTTACTACCACTGACTACATTTAGTAAACAATGAGAAAACATAATTAACGTGTTTAACTCTCATCAAAATGTTCATGACCAACACAGAAATAAATTATATAAAAACATACACAAAATCGAACAGACAAGAGCGAAACAAAAGAGTTCCAACTTACCGAAGCTTCCACATCTTCCCCGTACTGTGTATCTACCCAGTGTCCGTCCTGCGTCAAAATATCTGCACCAAATGACGAAAAACGAAATTGCTTGGCAGTTTTACTTGGGGATAAAGTGTATTGTCTCTTATTATTCAACTGCACATCGAAATATGTATCCTTCTCTTCGTCCTCCTCCTCCTCCTCCTCGTGCATCGACAGTGAACAAACGGCACGAAGAAAAAGGTCAGTGTTTTCTTTCAATAGAGCACCCACACAGCTATCCCTATCAGGATAAACAGTCTGTCACAATCACTGAGCCACATTCCAGACCACCAACACAAATCTACTCCAGAGAATATCCCACAGTGTAGCAGCGGATCAGTGAATCCATACACCTGTTGAAGATTAATTGGTCAAATACATTCTGGCCTGATAAGATCAAAGCAGAACATTCACAGTAAGCGCAATGCGTGTATTTATAGCTGAAGTATGTATTTAGAGTGAGCCTCGGTGATGTCATGTTTTCTATGCCCACCTAATCACTGTGCAAATGATGCATTTTAGATTGTGCGTTACTAATACCTGGCAGGAGTAAACAACTCACTTAGGCAATAGCAGATATTGTTTCTTGCATTATTTCTTGCTTCCCCCCATGCCCCTCTCCCTCTCTCTTTCTCTCTTCTCTCTCTCTCTCTCTCTCTCTCTCTCTCTCTCTCTCTCTCCTCTCTCTCTCTCTCTCTCTCTCTCTCTCTCTCTCATCTTGCTTTCATTCTTTCCCGTATTGTTTTTGGGCTAGTTTTGCTTTATGTTTTTCTTTCTTTCTTTCTTTCTTTCTTTCTTTCTTTCTTTCTTTCTTGTTTCCTGTTTCTTTTTCTTTTATTTTCTCATTTCTGCATTGTTGTCTCTTTCTCTATCGTTCGCCAATATGCATTCCAAAGTCCGGTTGGTTTTACTTATGTGCTTATATACTGTTTCGCTGTATTAATTTGCCGAACGACAGCCAGTGTCTAAAAACTCTCGCTAGTGAACACAAGAAACCTTACTAGTGAACCCTAAAACCCTCGCTAGTGAACCCTAAGACGTCAGCGGTGAACGCTAGTACCCACACTATTGAATACTAGAACCCTTGCTAGTGAACCTCAGAACCCTCACTAGTGAATCTTACAAACCTCACTAGTGAACCCTAGAATCCTCGCTAGTGAACCCAAAGACCTCAATAATGAAAGCTAGAGTCTTCGCTTTTGAATACTAGAACCCTTGCTAGTGAACCCCAGAACCCTCACTAGTGAATCTTACAAACCTCATTAGTGAATCATAGAATCCTCACTAGTGAACCCTAGAACCCTTGTTAGTTAACCATAGAACCCTCGCTAATGAATCCTAGCACAGTCTCTACTGAACCTTAGAACCCTTGCTAGTGAACCCTAGAATCCTCGCTATTGAATACTAGAATCTTTGCTAATTAATCATAGAACTCTCGCTAGTGAATCATAGAACCCTCGCTAGTGAATCCTAGAACACTCGCTAGTGAACCATAGAACCCTATCTGATGTGTTTTAGAACCATTCCTAGGCAACCCTAGACGTTCAACAGTGACCCCTACAACCCCCGCTAGTAAGCCCTATAAATATCGCAAATGAACCCTAGAACCAGGGCTACATGTGTATCGTTTCGTGGAGACAAAACCAGAGACCCCCTGCGAAAATATGTACTTTACGGACGCACAGACGCAGTACGCGTCTTGTGTCCTTGTAGTTTCATGTTTTCCTTAAAGCCACAAGGACCACAAACTCCGCACTCTATGAGAATAACTGTTACAGGGACACTTTTAATAAAATTACAGAGACGTGATAAATAAATTCATTGGTATTGATTTTGTACTCAAAGTAGCAAATTACTGAAGTAGCGATAAGAGCGATATTTGAAATATACAGGTAAACGGGTATTCAAACTTGCCGCCTCCAAATGAAGTCTGAGTCTAATAAAAGCAATAGCATACTTCTAAGAGAGGCCAACCACACAACCTTACCACGTGTTTTATCATTAGACAGGTCAATCATTTAAATGAACCCACAACATGTCACTTTTCATTTTTCCAGATTACATAAAATATCCGTTTAATTGATAGTAAACTTCGCGAAAGTTCTAGAAAAGTATTTATATACATTTAGCAATTCAGGTGCTTCTTATACATCTTTTCTAAATTAATATATTTGCGGGGTGGGGGGTTGGCAGAGGGGGAGTTATCGTCATAATGGGAGTTGCAGTAGTGTAGTAGCTTGACTCACCTGCCGGACACTCTCTTACCAGACACTTACCTGCAGGTCACTCACCTGCTGGACACTCACCTGTTGGTCACTCGCCTGTCGTTCACTCACCTGCCGGTCACTCATCTACCAGACATTCACTAACCGTCACTCACCTGCCGGACATTCACCTGCCAGACACTCACCTGCCGTACACTCACCTGTCGGACACTCACCTGTCAGTCACTCACCTGTCGGACACTCACCTGTAGGTCACTCAAGTGTCGATAACTCACCTGCCGGACACTCATCGGTCGGTCATTCACCTGTCAGACACCCACCTGCCGGACACTCACCTGCCGGTCACTCACCTGCCAGACACTCACCTGCCGGACACTCACCTACGGGACACTCACCCACCAGACACACACCTGCCGGTCACTCACCTACCAGACACACACACTATCAGACACACCTACCAGACATTCACCTACCAGACACTCACCTAACAGACACTCACCTACCAGACACTCACCTACCAGACACTCACCTACCAGACACTCACCTACCAGACACTCACCTACCAGACACTCACCTAACAGACACTCACCTGCCGGACACTCACCTGCCAGACACTCACCTGCAGGACACTCACCTGCCAGAACTCACCTGCCGGACACTCACCTGCCTGATACTCACCTGAATGACACTCACCTGCCGGACACTCACCTGCCAGACACTCACCTGCCAGACACTCACCTGCCAGACACTCACATGCCGGACACTCACCTGCCTGATACTCACCTGAATGACACTCACCTGAATGACACTCATCTACCGGACACTCACCTGCCAGACACTCACCTGCCGGACACTCACCTGCCAGATACTCACCTGCAACACTCACCTGTCAGACGCTCACCTGCCTGACATTCACCTGACGGACACTCACTTGCCAGACACTCACCTGCCTGACACTCACTTGCCGGACACTCACCTGCCGGACACTCACCTGCCAGACACTCATCTGCCACATACTCACCTGCCAGACACTCACCTGCCAGACACTCACCTGCCTGACACTCACCTGCCAGACACTCATCTGCCGGACACTCACCTGCCAGACACTCACCTGCCAGACACTCACCTGCCTGACACTCACTTGACGGACACTCACCTGTCTGACACTCACCTGTCTGACACTCACCTGAATGGCGCTCACCTGAATGACACTCATCTGCCGGACACTCACCTACCAGACACTCACCTGCCAGACACTCACCTGCCTGACACTCACTTGACGGACACTCACCTGCCAGACACTCATCTGCCACATACTCACCTGCCTGACATTCACCTGACGGACACTCACTTGCCAGACACTCACCTGCCTGACACTCACCTGCCTGACACTCACATGCCAGACACTCACCTGCCAGACACTCACCTACCAGACACTCACCTGCCAGACACTCACCTGCCTGACACTCACTTGACGGACACTCACCTGCCAGACACTCATCTGCCAGACACTCACCAGCCGGACACTCACCTGTCTGACACTCACCTGAATGGCGCTCACCTGAATGACACTCATCTGCCGGACACTCACCTGCCAGACACTCACCTGCCAGACACTCACCTGCCAGACACTCATCTGCCGGAGAGTCAGCTGCGGACACACACCTGCCGGACACTCACCTACCAGACACTCACCTGCCGGTCTGGTGGTATTGGGTTCGATCCACATCCACAAAAGATATGTTTACGCTTGCTCGCTTTGAACTCAGTCGTAGTCCACGCGCGCCACTTCTAGCAGTTCTGCACTGAATTTCGCTTGTGGATTTTTTTTTTCGTTTAAAGTTCCATATCCCTTACAGGATGTTGCAGACAACACCAACATTTTACTGCCGTTGTTGATTTCTTGGCAAGTTTTTACGTTCAGTGGTTCACCATTGCTTTCTGAACAACCGGCTACCATACCAACACGTTAAAAGCAGCGCGACACGATCTGTTGCCAAATCGGTCGTCGCTGTGTTTCGAACGCGGGTAAGCAGCATTACGAATCGCGTCCGCAACGCCATCAGCTTTCCTTAGTACCAGTACCCCTAGTCATCAGGCGAGCACACTCCGAATTCACAAGTGTTTGTGAACTCCAGCGTGAAGTCCTGTATGTTGGATGAAGACACCCTGTTGTCCAACATCAGTGTGATGTCATACCGGACTGAGGTTTGCGTGAGTATCCGTTGTCCCATTGTCTGGCTTATTGGTGTGCAGACTGGTGGTTCCTCGCCGTGAAGGTTCAACGACCCAACTGACGTTAGCCAGGACCCCGAAGAGACCTGTTGCCCAGAACGCACGACTAGGACGTGTTAGTAGGTCTTGGCCAGTATAGAACCTGGCCTTGGTGCCTTGGAAAGACCTGTGTCCCGCTGGTGGTGCGACTGCTGCTGCTGCTGCTGCTGCTGCTACTACTACTACTGCTACTACTACTACTACTACTACTACTACTACTACTACTACTACTACTACTACTACTACTTACGACTACTACTACTGCTACTACTACTACTACTACTACTACTACTACTACTGCTACTACTACTACTACTACTACTACTACTACTTACGACTACTACTACTGCTGTAGTTGCTGTTGATGCTGCTACTATTGCTGCTGCTGCTACTACTATTACTACGGATGTGGTCGTTCAGTCAAACTACCACTGAGTACTGTTGAGAACGTCCTGAGTGCAATGCTGTTGATTCTAGAATCTAGATTGTATATTCGTATTCATTCAGTCACCCAGCCCTTCGTGCACTCTGGCCTACATACATGTAATAGTCATAACACATCATATACCTACAACAGATTCCTACAAAGGGATTTGTTTTATTTTTGTCTTTTATTGATATAGATGAGACAAAGGAAGAATAAGATAACAGAGGTACTATTTCACAATCATTTCTCGTCTGAGCATTGGATTAGAACTGCAATGTTGAGACATTAGAGCACTAGCCACAGTGGAAACGAATTGAAAACCACTGTTATTCTATGTACACTAGAATGCAATGTAATATAACAGATAGCACATGCTGTGTACACTAGAATGTAATGTAATATAACAGCTAGCACATGCTATGTACAATAGAATGTAATGTAATATAATAACTAGCACATGCTATGTACAATAGAATGTAATGTAATATAACAGCTAGCACATGCTATGTACACTAGAATGTAATGTAATATAACAGCTAGCACATGCTATGTACAATAGAATGTAATGTAATATAACAGCTAGCACATGCTATGTACACTAGAATGTATGTAATATAACAGCTAGCACATGCTATGTACAATAGAATGTAATGTAATATAACAGCTAGCACATGCTATGTACAATAGAATGTAATGTAATATAACAGCTAGCACATGCTATGTACACTAGAATGTAATTAATATAACAGCTAGCACATGCTGTGTACACTAGAATGTAATGTAATATAACAGCTAGCACATGCTATGTACAATAGAATGTAATGTAACATAACAGCTAGCACATGCTATGTACACTAGAATGTAATATAATATAACAGCTAGCACATGCTATGTACAATAGAATGTAATGTAATATAACAGCTAGCACATGCTATGTACAATAGAATGTAATGTAATATAACAGCTAGCACATGCTATGTACAATAGAATGTAATGTAATATAATAACTAGCACATGCTATGTACAATAGAATGTAATGTAATATAACAGCTAGCACATGCTATGTACAATAGAATGTAATGTAATATAACAGCTAGCACATGCTATGTACAATAGAATGTAATGTAATATAACAGCTAGCACATGCTATGTACAATAGAATGTAATGTAATATAACAGCTAGCACATGCTATGTACAATAGAATGTAATGTAATATAATAACTAGCACATGCTATGTACAATAGAATGTAATGTAATATAACAGCTAGCACATGCTATGTACACTAGAATGTAATGTAATATAACAGCTAGCACATGCTATGTACACTAGAATGTAATGTAATATAACAGCTAGCACATGCTATGTACAATAGAATGTAATGTAATATAACAGCTAGCACATGCTATGTACACTAGAATGTAATTAATATAACAGCTAGCACATGCTGTGTACACTAGAATGTAATGTAATATAACAGCTAGCACATGCTATGTACAATAGAATGTAATGTAACATAACAGCTAGCACATGCTATGTACACTAGAATGTAATATAATATAACAGCTAGCACATGCTATGTACAATAGAATGTAATGTAATATAACAGCTAGCACATGCTATCACACAACTAGCACCTGTGAACGGTTCGCGTAAAGTGGAAATAAATTATGCTTGATAAGACAGCACTTGATAAGTTTGCAAGTGCATTTCCTATAAACTAACCCCTTTGTTACAATGCGAAAGTTACAAAAATGACAGCCTCTTATCCCATAAACTCTTGGTTCACTTCCGAAATGACGTTTAATTGGTTTTGGAGATTTCTGATCAGGATCCCCTAAGGACTTGGTGTAACTCTGGAAGGACGATCGTGTTTTCCACTGTTGCCAGGTATAGTGTTTCCTTACTAGTGCACTTGTCAGAGCAAAGTGGTTGTATATAGAACTGACACTGATAACAAGTGTAGATTCTTTCTGAGAGAATTAGTATTGTCGTCCAGACAAAGGATCCGTGAAGTATTAAGAATGTAATAAAATTGATAGATTGTTCTGTATAAGGGATTTATTTCTGGCAGGTATAGTTGCTTATTATGAATCCACATACTCTATGTTCGTGCTTGAAACTTCTACAGTCGTTTTTAAGTATTTACCCACGTACTTTCCCCAGTAAAACATAATATCATTTACAGGGTGTAACATCTGCTACAACAACTAACTGCTACAGGTGGATGTGCGCTCAGGCGACTGGTACAATCAGCATGGTTACCCTTACTTTGGTCACCGAAGAATGTAGCACTTGTGGGAATGTTCAGATAGCAGTGCTATCTATTCTTGAGAATTCCATAATATACGAAATACATAATTTACTTTTCCCATGAGAACTATTGCTTTCACTAATAATTCCGTCATATTATTTCTTATTTTATGATCATTCATATTCATTATGCCATAACCTCAAAGTTTCTCCCTTCATTTTGTATCCTTTTTATAGTACAGCTGTACTTTTGTTGGTTTTCTCTAAAGTTTTGTTTTGTTCAAGCTTCACAGTCGCATTACACTGAACATTTCAAATATGCATTACACATCCAACATTGTCCAGAAATGTTGGGATAGTTAAGTTAGTTGCATATCGTTTACAGGACGTTGCAGTCAACCCCAGCATCTTTTTTGCTCGTTGTGATTTCTTGGCAAGTTTACGTTCAGTAGTTTGCCAGTGCTTTTTGAACGATCGGCACTATAATCATTTTATAAAAATCAAGACAAGGCGGTCTGCTGACTAATCGCCCGCAGCAATGTTTTGAACATGGTGTGCTGAATTATGAATTGCCTCCGTTGGCAATAGAGCTTGTGGAACAGTACTTATGTAACATCAATAGTGGTTTCAACCTACAGTATGCAGTGTGTATAATTTACATATTTCCATGTAGATCGGAACCAACATCACAAACGGAACCAACGTGAGAAAACTAAGGTATGCATTCACAACAATTAATGTCTGTCTGTCTGTCTGTCTATCTGTCTGTATGTCTGTCGATCTGCCTGCCTGTCTGCCTGCCTGCCTGCCTGCCTGTCCTGTCTGTCTGTCTGTTAACCGGATACTAGTCATTCCTATCCAATACCATGCTCCACCCATCTACAGAGACGAATATCACACGTGCATCAAATATGCTGAACATAAGCTTACATTCAGGTATGCTTTGTATTTTGGCTTCTAATCAGAAAGACATGCGCAAGTTCAATGATATCTTACGTTGTTGTTTTAATTAACATACACGAAATATTTTATCGTGCTAATTCAGTTCGCCTGTATTTGATACTAGCTATTTTTTTCCCCACAACACAACAAGCAAATGAATCGCAGTGTGGTGGATCGTGATGTGAAATTCCCGAATCACTGATAAATTATTTCTAGCCCTTCTCGGACGCTGATAGCGTCTATTTATTGCATCATTCTCTATCACCTGTCCCAGACTGCAACAGACAGACAAGGAAGGGGTGAAATGCGAGGCGTGTCTCGGATTCCGTGGCACTTGAACCACTGCATTTCTTGACGTGCTTCAAAACCGACAAAGACATCCTCTGTAAAAGATTTGAGATCTTCTCAAGAATGCTTCGCTATACAATCTTGTCTTCATAATTGTAGGCTTGTTGCGCGTGGTTTCAAATTGAATAAACAAGAACACAGGTAATGTTATTGATTCAAACGTGCCTTTTTTGCTGCGCATATTTATAGCAGGCGTTACCTCAAAGATCAGATGATGTATGTAGGTGGGTGGTAGTTTGTAAGGTAGCAGCGGCAAAATTTGACCTCCAAAACATTATATTGGCAAAGTGGCTAACAAATGTGCATGTTATAATATTTTCTATTATTAGTGTATATGGTTTATTGTAAAACGTAAACATAATTCAATTTAGATAATGTAACCGCTAGATCTACTTTAGATCTACTGGACGACTTATGAAAGATGGAACGAGTTCTTGCATGTTACATGGAATCAGTGTTAACATACGGCTGCTAATCCTACACACGCGAACAAATCCCTGGATGCATTGGAGATGTATTTTTATAGAATAATGCCTAAAATTAATTGGACAGCCAAAATGAGCAATTATGATATTTTAAGGGAAGCTGAATTGCAAAGACAATTTAGCCCAAACATGCAGCATCGTTTTTTGACAACGTTTTGAGAAGACAAACAGTGGAACATGTTGTGACGGCCGGAAAGATTTACAGAAAGAGAGATAAAGAAAGAAAGAGTGAGAAGATTCTCGACAGTCTTGTATCATGGCACGGAAGGGAGTCAACACACGAATTGATCCATGTCGTTGGAGATCGTAATTTGTGGAGAGGCATGATCGCCCATGCCAGCCGGCAAGGCACTGGATGATGATGCTGATTAATTAAATTTAAAGTAATGTGGAAAGAGTCTGAATTAATGTGCCATCTTATATACAAAGTATATGGGATAGAACCCTGTACAATGAAGTCGAGCCTCTTGTTTGTAAACCCCTTGAATATACCATCACATGGCATTTGGAACGCTCCGCTCACCAAACCCGACATCCGACATTGTGCCAACGACTTCAAGCGGAGGAGTGCGATAGGAAGAGTACATGCCTTATCCTGGTCTGAGGAAATGCAACCCAAAGACTAAATGTCATTGCAGGGCAGACCAGGCCAGGAGCCTGTACAATAGGATAAAAGCTCGGACAGGCGGACAGTTAGAGCAATGCTTTTTCTGATTCAGCTTCTGCAGCTTGTCAGATTCCAAATGTATTGGTGCTGCCTTTCCTCTGAAGTAAACTAGGTAGGCTGAGAGAGAGATAATGCTGCATGGTAAACACATGGTCTCTACAATTCATCCCAGGCTTTTTGCTATGGAGAGGTTATTATGCCTTGTTTTGAAGCACAATAACTATCGTCTATCAAGACGGCAAGGTGCCAGTACATGGGATTGTGAAACAGGGGTCAACAGCTCACTTCCTCTCAAGAGTCTTTTTTTTCTCCCTAAAGATAATAAACATTAAGAATGTCAGTCCTTGATCTGATAGCTTTAAATTTCATATTTGCCTGTCTTGTGTCTCTCTTTAATTCGCTGTATGTCTGCATTGAAAGATTGATGATATAAATGTCTTTGAAAACTTGACAGTATGACGTCAGTAAACAAACAAGCAAACAATCAGGCCTTAAACTGAGATCAAGTACAAACAGCAGTACTATCAACACAATGCACAGACAAGCGCAGACCGTAGGGCGATCAACACAATGCGTTGCCACTGTGTCAAGTACCTAAAACGGCTGTAAAATGTTCATTGCCGGCATTTCAGACATATTTAGTTGCTACAACTTCCTCTGTTTGCACTGTCACAACCACCTCTTTATACATGAAAGGACCCTTTCACGCGCCCTTAGGCGCCTCGAGCATACTGTGCTAGACATATACTCTTCAGACCAATCAGCATTCGGGGGAAGGGAAAGAGGGATGATATGGTCAGTGTCACTGCTGTTGATTTTACTTCCCAATATATTTTATCGTATCCATTTTACTTCCCAATATATTTTATCGTATCCATTTTACTTCTCAATATATTTTATCGTATCCATTTTACTCCCCAATATATTTTATCGTATCTATTTTACTTCCCAATATATTTTATCGTATCCATTTTACTTCCCAATATATTTTATCGCATCCATTTTACTTCCCAATATATTTTATCGTATCCAATTTTACTTCCCAATATATTTTATCGTATCCATTTTACTTCCCAATATATTTTATCGTACCCATTTTAGGCTATGTCGTCCTGGGAGCTCAGGTCAGTTTAAAAACGTCACCACGATGCGGATTCGAACCCAAGTCCAGCGAGCCAGGGCCATTCAACCATCTCTTTGTGACGTTACTATTTTAACGTGTTAAATATTGACAGTCATTTGTAACGATCAAACACTTAAAGACATTGACTCTCTCTCTCTCTCTCTCTCTCTCTCTCTCTCTCTCTCTCTCTCTCCCCCCCCCCTCTCTCTCTCTGTCTGTCTCTCTCTGTCTGTCTCTCTCTTTCTCTCTCTGAGAGAGAGAGAGAGAGAGAGAGAGAGAGAGAGAGAGAGAGAGAGAGAGAGAGAGAGAGAGAGAGAATATGACTTTGTATTACTTAATGTTAGGAATGAAAACATAACTTTACGTGAAGAGTAATGTTGAGCATATCGGATCATGCGACGTCACTGGGGGAAGTAATTTTATTTAATGATCTACACAGACATATTTACCTCATTGCACGCACATTTATCTCCACGGAAGATCATTTATCTCCACGTAAGAACATTTATCACCACGTAAGCACATTTATCTCCACGTAAGAACATTTATTCCCACGTAAGCACATTTATCTCCACGTAAGAACAAATTTCCCTACTTAAGAACATTTATCTCCACCTAAGCATATTTAAGCCGGCTTCCTGGCCTAGAGGTTAGCGACTTTTCTCCGTAATCTCGTATACTTTCGTAGGTAACTTGACGACGGTGAGAATCAGCAGTGGTTCGAATCGCGTCGGTAACTTACGAGGTATGTGAGCCGGCCGCTCAGAAAGCAATGGCAAACTACTGAGCATAATCTTGCCAAGATATCAACAATCAGCTGAAAGATGCTGATGTTGACAGCAATGTCCTGTAAAGGATCTGCAAAAAAAAAGCATATTTATCTCCACGTAAGAACATTTATCAAACAATAAAGCTGCAGCAGGAAGAACTGCAAAGTCTGATGAGGGACACTGGCCACGGAGTAATATGGTGTTGTCTCTATCTTCCTCCACCCAGCAAACAGAGCTCATACAGGTAAAGCATAGTTGTAGGGCAGGGTGTCGGTATTTCTGTTAATGGATTATGTAACAGCCTACAGGTTCGTGGTGGCGTTTGGTGTCAGTTCCTATTACACATGTTGATTCTGCTGTTGAGGATTGTGGCTAGATATACATTAATTACCGTCTAATGCATAAATGGATCCCGCGACATCCTCGAGAGAAACACGTTTTGGCAGATACCCGAAGAGTCGCACCGCTTCGTATAAATTGGCACTGCTATTTTTTATTTTTATTTTTTTTGCAGAGAACAGAGTGCCTGGGTGGTCTTATCAGTTTGCAGTAGCTTGAATAATAGTTTCTTAAGATAATATTTGGTTAATTGTCTCTTTAAATCCGACTCCATGACGCCAAGGAAGGGATAAAACCCTACCAATAGAGGTTAGGCAGCACAATTCGGCAGAATCTCCTCAATTCTTTGGGAATATACTCGAGTGAGACCCAACTTAATTCAATCATGGAAAATTGCTGATGTCGGAAGTACTCAACCACGAGACGAACAGTGAAACTAGTACACCACGATATGTGAGTTTGAAATGTCTAATTCTACAAAATGCTCTCAAAATGTTAGCCTTTGAAGACTTTCCAGGTGGGAGCAATTCCGCGTTCTATGCCTCCAGTGCGATGTAATGACCTCTTTGATTGTTCACACTAAGAATTGCACCACGCCCTGTAGCTTGGCCAGGTCTGCTATGCCTTGTCGTGTTGCCAATATGTATGATGTATCTGTTATTCCTTCAATCACTTCATGCTTCATGTCAGGTTTTCTATGACCTTATACATGTTTGCTTTTATTTGTATGATAATGTGACTTCTTTTTCGGTATATCCACATTTCTAGAGACCAGTTGATTTTCTACAGAATTGATCACTGGCTATGCTTCTAAACTATAAAATAGTGTTTAGAAAATATAATAATAATAAAATACAAACCTCGACTATTCTCATTTTCAGTACCTATGAAGTCATAGTGGGTTCACCTGATGACGAGGAACACTGGTAATAGGAAAAGCTAGCCCACACGCAAACATCAGTCCAGTGCACTAGAAGAGATAGCACAGGTATGGACTACACTTGAGTTCAAAGGGAACAAATGTAGAACAATGTGCTTGTCTACCCAGAGGTGTTCAGTTCAAGCTGCCTCGAGGCCGGCATGTGTTTTTTTAATGTTCACTAGCACGTTGTTCACGCGATAGCCTGCCGCACCGGTGGTCGGGGGTTCGAACTTTCATCAAGGGAGATTTTTAAAATTAATATGGCTTCAGGTCGACCCACCCTAAAATGGGTGCCAGGAAATGTCTTGGACCGCCATTGTAATGACCACCCCCCCCCCCCTCTCCCGGTCAAGTGCTGGTTCTTTTTTACAAATATGGGGTTAGCACCATATTCCGAATGCGCCCTAACAGTGGCGGACACGGCGAGGTGTCAACTCGCTCGGTAGCAAACAGGCTCTGTAGAGCCCCTTACACGTTATACAATATGTTAACGATGTTGATATCCTTTACGCAGCTTTGTTTCCCTCAACCAGAACTGTGAGACCCACCCCGTCATTGCACCCTAAGTTGTGTATATAGGGGTCCTTTAAGTTGCCCTTGCTTCGTACAGTATTGATCCACACTCATAACATTTATACCAGAAAATATCCCAGGAGGCAAGGTGGATAGTGTATGACCCACCACATAACTCATAGAGTGTACAACCGACGATATCACTCATAGAGTGTATTACCGACTATATCACTCATAGAGTGTATTATGGACTACATAACTCGATAGATGAATTACCGACTATATCACTCATAGAGTGTATTACCGACTATATCACTCATAGAGTGTATTACCGACTATATCACTCATAGAGTGTACTATGGACTACATAACTCGATAGATGAATTACCGACTATATCACTCATAGAAAATATTACCGACCATATCACTCATAGAGTGTATTACCGAGAATGTCACTCTTAGAGTGTATTACCTATCAAATAGCTCTTGGAGCACACTACCGACTATGTCACTCATGCGGTGTATTACCTTGCATATCACTCACAGAATGGTTACTTTTCATATCAGTCATGGAAGCCCTCTACCATTTCATTCATAGAGTGTATTACCCATCATATCATTCATGGTAAGTAATATCATATCATTCATTGAGAGTAGTATGGTCAACATGACTCATAAAGTGTATTACCTTCCATACCACGCATAGAGATAGAAGGGAAATTATTAACCAAATGGATAATGTTAAATACCTAGGGACACTTATAGCATCAGATGAAAGATGTACAACAGAGATTAAGAGCAGAATAGGGCAGGCAAAATCCGCATTTCAGAAAATGAAGAGTATCTTATGCAATAAGTCACTATCAATGAATGTAAGAAAGAGAGTGCTGAAATGCTATACAGAACCAGTTTTGCTGTATGGCAGCGAATCTTGCAATGTAAATGAACAATTGAGGAAGAACTTAGAAGCAACAGAGATGTGGTTTTTTGGACGAATGCTGCGAATTCCTTGGACTGCCAGAGTAACTAACAATGATTGCCTGAAAGAGGCTAATGAAACTAGAACACTATATACAACAATAAGAAAGAGACAAACAGCTTTCTTTAGTCATGTGATGAGAAGAGAGGCATTGGAGAACATCGTGACAACTGGAAAGATCGAGTGAAAGAGAGGCAGAGGCAGACCAAGAGAAATGATGCTGGACGGATTGAGACGGTGGCATGGAGGAATATCTTCGGCAGAGTTGATCCAGAACACCAAGGACCGAGATCTGTGGAGAGCCATGAACGCCTAACCCAGCCGTCAAGGCACTTGATGATGAAGATCACTCATAGATCACGTTACAAGGTGCATGATGAAGATGATGTTTCTTGTTTTCCGTTTCTTTATTCTCTGAAAATACAGATTTCGATGGAAACAGTCCTCTGGTGTCTGTATGCGTCTTTTTCTTGAGGGAGGTCCTAGTTATTTGCGATGATTCATTTATGTTTCTGTCAACTGTTCTGTTGTACGTGCTACAAGACACGCCGTTCCTAACAATTTTGTGTTAAACTTTTGCAATTCTCCGTTACATGAACAGCTTTCATTTACTTGTATCTCTATTGACTAGCATATTCACATTCGCAAGTCACAAATTCCACCCTAAGAAAACACACATGATTTCGGACACATTGCTTCTGTAGGTAAACACAAGTTGAATTGGCGCAAGTTGTGTTATTTCATAATTTTTATCCACAATTTCTTGCAATTACTTCAGAGGTAAATTTGAGTTGTTTTTTTTTTTTAGAAAGCTGTTAATTCCTGCGCTTAAAAGACATTCCTTTCTCTAAACATATTTAATTTCATGTCGTGTTATTTCTTTCAGAGGTTCCCCTTTTTCTTAGATATGTATTCTTAATTATGAATCTCGTTGGCAATAAGAGTGTTTTCATATTTTAATTCTCTCTCTCTCTTTCTCTCTCTCTCTTTCTCTCTCTCTCACTCTCTCTCTCTCTCTCTCTCTCTCTCTCTCTCTTCTCTCTCTTCTCTCTCTCTCTCTCACTCTCTCTCTCTTCTCTCTCTTCTCTCTCTCTTCTCTCTCTCTCTCTCTCTCTCTCTCTCTCTCTCTCTCTCTCTCTCTCTCTCGATATATATATATATATCCAGCCCTCTGGCTTCTCTTTCACGCTCTATCTGTCTATCTATCTATCTATCTATCTATCTATCTATCTATCTATCTATCTATCTATCTATCTATCTATCTATCTGTCTGTCTGTCTGTCTGTCTGTCTGTCTGTCTATCTATCTATCTATCTATCTATCTACCTACCTACCTACTTACCTACCTATCCATCCGTCCGTCCATCCATCCATCCATCCACCCACCCACCCATCCATCCATCCATCCATCCATCCATCTATCTATCTATCTATCTATCTATCTATCTAGATGTGTATGGGGAATAAATGTGGGGGGATGTGTGTGTGTGTGGGGGGGGGGGGGGGGGGAGGTGCGTTTATGGCTGGGGTGTTGTGTGGGATGGGGGAGGTGTGGAATGTGCCGGTGGATGAAGGATGTATGTGAGGACGGGGAATGTGTGTTTGGTTGGGTGGTTGGGGTGTGGGTGGGTGGGAGGGTAGATGAGAGATGCATGTGTTGATGGGTGGGTGGTTGATGTGTGGGTGTGAGTGGTTGATGGATGAGTACGTGAGTGGGTGGATGTGTGTGTGAGATGAGTGTATGGGTGGGGGATGTGTGTGTGGGTGAGAAGGCGGATGTATGTCAGTGGGGTATATGTGGGTGGTGGGGTGTGTGTGGGTGGTTGGTGTGTGTTTTTGGATGAGGAATGTGTTTATGGGTGAGGATGTGTGTATGGGTGGGGAGATGTGTTTGTGTGTGTGGGGGGGGGGAGTGGGGGGGGGGGGGGGGAGAGATGTGTAGTTAAGGGATGTGTGATTGGGGTTTGGAGATCGGGGTGGGATGGTTGGCGAGTGGGTGGGTGGGGGATGTGTGGGAGGGTGAGTGCGTGTAGGTTGGGGTTGCGAGGGGATGTATGGGTGCGGGATGTGTGGGTGGGGAAGATTGTGTGGTGGGTAATATGTGTGCAAGTGGGGGATGTGTGGGTGTGTTCGAATTTTGTGTGTGGGTAAGTGCAGGATATGTGAGTTGACGGGAATATGTGTGTGTTTGGGTGTTCGAAATGTGGTTGGGGGATGTGTGTTTGGCTGAGTGCTTGGGGGTGTGTGGGTGGGTGATGGAGGTTACGTGGGTGGGTGAGTGTTGGTAGGTTATAGGATGGGTGGAGGATGTGTGTGTGTGTGTGTGAGGGGGGGGTGGGTATGGATGGGTGGTTGCATGCATGTGTGCCTGGGTGTGTGGGTGGGTGGGAGATGTGTGGTGGGGTGGGAGATGTGTGTGTGTGTGTGTGTGTGTGTGTGGGTAGGGAGATGATGTATGTGGGGGTGTGTTTGGGGTGTGTTGGTTGGGGGATGCGTGGATGGATGGGGTCATGTATGTGGCTGTGGGTATGTGTGTGGTTGGGCGGTGGATGTGTGTGTGGGGGATACGCGGATTGATAGATGGGAGGGTGGGTGGGGGATTTATCTCACAACATGGTAACATGCATTGTTTATGCTTACAACATTCATTTGGTGTGATAGATGAGTGTATATTTGGGGGATGTGTGTGTTTGTGGGAAGATGTTTGTGAGCGGCGGATGTGTGTGGGTGGGGTATATGTGGGTGGGAGGTGTGTGTTTTTGGGTGTTTATGGGTGGGGCATATGTGTGGGCAGGTGGGGAGATGTGTTTGTGGGTGGGTATGTGTGTATAGGTGGGGTATGTGTAGTTGAGAGGTGGCGGATATTGGATGGGTGAATGGGTGTAGGTTGGCTGATGTGTGTGTGGGTGGGTGGGGAAAATTGTGAGTGTGAAGATGCTGGATGGATGTGTGGATAGGTGCTGGATGTGTGGGTTGACGGGAGTATGTGTGTGTGGTTTTGTGATGTGTGTTTTACTGGGTGGTTGCGGGTGTGTGGTGGAGAACATGTGGGTGGGTGTGTGCGTGTCGGTTATGGGATGGGTGGGGGATGCATGTGTGGGTGGGGAAATGTGTGTGGGTGGGGGATCAGTGGGTGGGTGGCGGCATGTATGTTTGCCTGAGTCTGTGTGAGTGCGTGGAGGTATGTGTGGGTGGGTGGGGGATGTGTCTCACAACATTGCAATATTCACTGTTTATGTTTACAACTTTCATTTGACAATGTATGTTTTTTCCCCATGTGAATGTACTTCCCATGTAATATGCATTGTTTATGCTTACAAAATCCATTTAACAATGTTTTTTTTTCCTATGTAAATGTAACATGTACATTTGATAAATGAAAGATGAGTGATCGAAAGGGCCGAATGTAAGACGGGCCTACGTGCCCAATTTTTTACCCTTTTAAAATAAAGTTTGTTCTTTCTATCTATCTATCTATTTATCTATCTATCTATCTATTTATCTATCTATCTATCTATCTATCTATCTATCTATCTATCTATCTATCTATTTATCTATCTATCTATCCATCCATCCATCTATCCATTTATCCATCTATCCATCCATCCATCCATCCATCTATCTATCTATCTATCTATCCACATATCCATATATCTGTCTGTCTGTCTGTCTGTCTGTCTGTCTGTCTGTCTGTCTGTCTGTCTGTCTATCTGTCTGTCCAGCTACCTACCTACCTATCTTCCTATCTGTCTGTTTGTCTGTCTGTCCGTCAGTCTATATGTATATCTATCTGTTTATAACGTCTTTCAATCCCAACGCTTGTTTTACTCTCCCTCCATTGACCCCGTTCACTGTCATGTCAGGTTTTCTCTCTTTATAATCCCGTATCTTTCTCATCCTTTTCTCTAAATAACTCTCTCTCTCCACCGGTGTCCCCTTCTCCTCCGCTTTATTCTTCTAATCGAATGTCTATAAATTATGCAAAAAGTGTACAATAATTGTTTGCTGCAACTGTATATGTTGTCTCAATGTTCGTTTTTATCTTTTTAATGCAGGTTTGACACAATAAATAACCCAAATGCTATGCCATTTATATATTCTAGAGAAGGACAAGGCCAAGAGTTTATAAGAAACTGTAGAACCAAGAGGGATTCCATGCATCTAGGTCACATGTAAAATGAGGCATATTACCAATTCTAGTCAAAGTGAACCTGTAACTATCTTCGCAAAGGACATTAATGTTGAGATACCGCTCGCAACAATGAGCTAAACGGTAGTGTATTACTAATGAATAGTAACTGCGGAATTGGTAAAATGACGGTTAAACTTGGCTGCAAGAGTCTCCAACATACGCTGAATGGAGAGCAGTTTCTTTAGCCCGCACCTGGTCCTTTCAAGGTCAAACTCGATGGAGATTCAACGGCATTTCTGTTTCTTTCTTTAAATATATTGAGGTTGATGAGTGAAAGTGTAAGAAGAAGAAGAAATAGAAGAAGGAGGAGAGGAGGATGAGGAGAGGAAGAAGGAGTAGGAGGAGAAGAAGAAGTGGGAGGACGAAGAGGGTTTAGAGAAGGAGGAAGAGAAGCGTCCGCATTTGCAGCAGCAGCAGCAGAAGGATAAGAAAAATAAGTAGGAGGGAAAGGAAAAGAAGAAGGATGACAATAATAATAATAATAATTAAATATATGTACATATACAGACATACAGACAGACAGGCATGCAGACAGGCAAGCAGTAAATAAGCTCTTGGAGACTTTGATCACTCATCCCTGTCTTCCCTAGCACAACCTGTACATATATGTCTCAATGAAAACCTACCACCTACAAGAAACATGCCAGTATTACTCTCCAAAGGTTGGTTCTTGCTCTAACCATTATCGGTGCTCCCGAATGTGTAAGATAGTTGCAGGCTTGTGTTATCTTCTGCTATATTCCACATAAGTTCCCTGGGTGCCGTGTGTCTGTCAATCTTTCTAACAGCACGCGATGTCCTTTCCCACGCAACACCACCTGTCTTCATGTGTTTGTTTGTCATGCAGTAAATTGAGATGAGGGCTATAGACATAAAACGTTATCTTAGTTCTTCGCCAGTTCATCGTTTGATATGAGCCTATTTCAGCATGGGGTAACAAACAGGAAGCTGCAATAGAGGTCTTCAATGGTTCCCACAATACGTCTGTGGGGTCCTTCAGGCAGCTAGAATTTCGGTGAAATCTGCTCAGCCCTGTAGGGTGTGTTCTTTTCTTTGCTTTAGTACTCCACAACTGTGTGTGGTACAATTTCTAAGATCCATTCTGTGAAGGTGTGCTACCAATTCCACAATGTCCAGTTCGGTGTTTGAATTGTAAGTGAATTGGTTTCTAGAAAAAAAAAACAGCTGCCTGAACAAAGATCTTCACCACAGTAATTAGAAGCTCCGCTAACATCATGTATGGAAAGTGATATGAGCACTGAATTCTGTATAAATAATTGGTCCCGTGATGCAGACGTAGATTATCCGTCTCATAGAGTGGACGTTGAGATTTTGATATGTTTGTGTCGTTTCGCTGGCCTCGTTCCTGTCTATCCGGACAATGTGTGTGTTGGAAAGGGGGGGTGGGGGAATTGATGGTGTGTGGGTGTTTGGGTGCATGTGCATCTGTGTATGCGTGTGTTTGGGTGGGGGTGGGGTTCGTGTGTACGTGTGTGTGTGTGAGTGAGTGAGTGAGTGAGAGTGTGTCTGTGTGTGTGTGGGTGGGTGGGGGGTGGGGTTCGTGTGTACGTGTGTGTGTACGTGTGTGTGAGTGAGTGATTGAGAGCGTGTGCGCGTGCGTGCGTGCGCGCGCGTGTGTGTGTGTGTGTGTGTAAATATGCGAACTTTGCGAACGTCTGGTACCACATGGTAGAAATTAATGACTATGCATGAATGAAAAATGAAAAGAAAATATGTGTTGTTTATTTACAAATTATGGGCGGAGTTTACAGAAGCAAGGAGCGACAGAGCATTCCACGTGCCAACAAATTTGTGCGTATGCCACCGCTAACGCGCGTGCCCTGTGTTGGCCATCGAGGTTCTCAGCAAACCAAATAAACACAAGAAACAGCCTACGGTAAACACACAAATAACCAAAGTCAAGTCGACAATGCTTGACTAGCCACACTATCATTGTTGGTATTACGCTTTAGTCTAACATGCCATCCAAAACACTTTCTTTCGGCAACACTCTAGACGCCTTTGGGCATGTACAAGTCCAGGCAACAATGTTCATAATCAGATTGATTATATATTGATAAATAATCGATTTCGAAACAGCTTACTGTCAATTAAAACAAAGCCAGAAGACTGCAAAAGTGTCATGCACTAATAATTGGAAAACTAAGAATAAAACTGAAGGCATTGAAGAGGGCTCTAAGACAGTGGTTCTCAGCCTTTTTTGGCCCGTGCACCCTTTCACCTTATGTAAGAATGTCACTCCATCATTTTCAGTGAACGAAAGAAGAAGAATTCTCCCTTTCCAAAATTGTCAACCTCTAAAGGTGCATTTTTTAAATTCACAATATTTTATTAACACACGAAATTAATCATATTACAATAAACAAACAGTTAACACGTCGAAGAAATGTCACTTAATACATGACATCAGAATGCCAGAAAATGGTATTTCGTCAAGCAAAACGCTCAACATTGTACCTGAAGCCTTTTTGAGTCTGTCAATCAGTTTTCTAATTTCCCCCCCCCCCCCTAGGAAACCCTAAAATTCCCTCCTTGGGGGGGGGGGGGGATTCCCCACAGGTTGAGAACCACTGCTTTAAGAAATATCAAGTTAGATTTGGCAATACTTGGATCAAGTAATGCTATAGAAAAAAACATACGCAGCATGAAAGAACAATGGCAAATGCTAAAGGAGTCAATACATCCGAGCAGATTTGTAGATTAAAAAAAAATGTGTCCACCTAGTTCAACAGGCTTTTTCAGTCTTGGTTGATGGTCAATAAAGTGAATATAAAAGAATAAACAGGAAAATATAGTACAAAACTGTAAGACAGAGTTAGAAGTCTGGCTAAGCAGTCAGTGCAAGGATATTGAAGAACTACCAGAAGGCACAAAGTCTATGCAAAAGAGGTATAGGAATCATGCATTAGAAGGCAAACAGCAGGTAGTTATTTGAAAGCAACAGAAGGTAACATATGTATAAACAAAGAAAAACTAATTGACAGATAGAGATAATATGTAAACGAGTTATATGATGATGAAACAAACAATTACGATCAATGCGAAGCACCATTAATACTGGCAACAGAAGTTGAAGATGCCGTACAATACAAGAGGAAAGGTGAAACCGGGGCCAGATAACATCAATGTCCAAGAAAATAAAGCTTGTTATAGCTCTACCAAAGCACTACGCTGCCACGATTGTGAAGAACATCACAGAAGAAGTTTAATTAATCACGCAATTAAAATACTAATGTAATGAGCATTATAATAAGAAGGTAACGAAACAAAATAAAACCGGTAATCGGAGATAAGCAGTAAGGTTTTGTGGGAGGTAAAGGCAAAAAGAAGGTCATATAAATGTTGAGGACATAAAAAGAATTAATTATTGAAATGAACACGTATCTATATGTGTGCTTTATTGACTATAGTAAGGCTGGCTTTTGACAACGTTAAACACGAAGAAATTATTAGGATGTCGGAAATTTTAAACATTGGTGGTAAAGATCTGAGAATAATAAAGAACAAGTATTGGCAACAAAGAGCAGTTTTAAGAATTTACAACCGATAGGGAACTTTTCAATACATTGCACTAGATTTTAAACAAGGTTAACTACTACCACCAGATATATTCAATGTGTACATTAAAACAATAGTTTGATCCATACAAGAGACGCCAGGAATATCATTTAGTTTGCGTAATGTATGGGCAGAATACCATGAAATAGTAATAGGTAACGCCAGGTTTAAATAACATCCTCTACGATTTGTTCCTGATTTGTTTTCATTGTACAGTGAATATATAATGCTATCTACAGAAAATATACCAGGGATCATCGTTGGTGGATATAATATAAATAACATACGTTATGCTGACGATACCGTCTTAATAGCAACAAGGCAGGACGATCTACAGGAAATAATAGATACAGTGGTAGTGGAGAGTGAAAGAATGGGCCTTCGTTTGCATAATATAAACACAGAAGTCATTGTGATGTCAAAGAAACATATTGTGCCTAAATGTGCAATTAAAGTACAGGACGTTATTTTGGGGCAAGTGCAGAAATTCAGATATCTAGGCACACAGATAGCATCAGATGGAAGATGCACCACTTAGAAAAAGAACAGAATAGGACAAGCAAAAACTGCATTCTGTCAAATAAAGAACGTTTTATGCAATAAGTCACTGCCCTTGAAAATCAGAAAATGAGTTTTTGCATGTTACATAAAACCAATTTTAACATACGGCTGCGAGTCCTGGACAATTATTAAACAGGCGACAAAATCCACGGAAGCCTTGGATATGTGGTTTCATATAAGAATGCTGAAAATGAATTGGACAACCAAAAAGAGAAATCAGGACGTTATAATGGTAGTCGAGTCGCAAAGATAACTTACCACAAACATCAGAAAGAGGCAGTCATCGTTTTTTTTTTTTTTTGGGACACGTTATGAGAAGACAAAAACATGTTGTAACAACCGGAAATATTTGCGGAAAGAGAGATTTGGGAAGACAGCGTGAGAAGATTCTTGACAGTCTTGTGTCATGGCACGGAAGGGAGTCTACACACGAATTGATCCATTGTAATTTGTGGAGAGACATGATCGCCCAAGCCAGCCGACAAGACACCGGATGATGATGATGATGATGATGATGATGATGATGATGATGATGATGATGATGATGATGATGATGATGATGATGAATGTAAACTACGTGCTTTATGCTGATGATATGGTTTTGATCGAAAAACATAAGTAATTGTTTTTACAAAAATACAAATTGTATACCAAAGTGAACATGAAAGTGGAACCAATCCTAAACAAGTCAATGTATTTAATTATCTGGGTACTTTAACAACAGCAGATGTAATATTGATTTAGGAAGTTAAAAATAGAATAACCCAAACAGAGGCAGCATTTCACAAGATAACGAATATTCTCTGCAATTTATCTGTATCAATCGAAATAAGGAGAAGAGTTCTTAAGAGCTATTTTGAACCATCCTGATGTATGGAAGTAAATCATGGACATTTAACAGACACGTGAGGAAGTAAGTGAAGTCTGCGGTGATGTTGTTTTATTAAAGAGTGATGAGAAAACCCTTGGTTAATTACAAAGAACAATGAAGATATCTTAATAGAAGTTAACTCACAAATAGATTTGGTTACTCGCATCAGAAGAAGATAATCCACTTTGGAAATGTCATAAAAAGGGGAAATCTGAAGTATATCGTCACAAGTGAGTGTTGGAGGCAAAGACAGGCAGATGAGACAATAGAGAAGATGTTGGTCAGTTTGACATCATAGCATGAAGGAACATCTGTGCCAGAAATGATTGGTAGCACACGAAACAGAAGGCTATGGACTGACATGATCACCAACGCCACACAGCTTGGACTATAAGAAGGAGAAACAATATTAAACACAAAAATCATCATTGAAAGTTCTTGTTGACCTTGGTCACAGCGACATTAATCCAGGAAAACAATAACAAGTTATAGCCCCTTGATACTGTACATAAAATGCACGTTCAAACATGATGGAACATCAAGGGATGTTTACTAGTTTCCAGACGTGCTAAATCCGTTTTTCAGAACACACTTGAAGCTAACATGCAGAGTTGGAATCAAGCCCATAATAGCAAACTGCCAGGGGCAAATATATCAGATAAAATTCGCGTTTCGTCCAGAAGTGGGCGAATAGGCAAACTGCGGAATTTAATAAATGACGTCTGATATATTAGAGAAACAATGAATATTCTGATGATTAGTTCATTAAAACTATAAAGATTATTTTCACAAATACACCTTGCTCAGGGGAGCTGCGGTAGCCTGCTAACCCGGTTGTCATGTGTTCGAATCCCCGCGTGGTGGGATTCTTTTCCTTGATCTGGGCTCCCTGGTCCACCCAGCCTAAAATGACTACAAGGGAAGTGCCTGTGAAATAAAGGCAGCCCACGTAATTTTGGCCATATCACTCATTGAGTGCCATCAGTCTAAAATATTAGTTAGCACCACATATCCGATACGCCTCAATGCACAACAAGGAGTCCTTTACTTTAACTCTTTTTAAATACCTTTAACACAAACGAAAACAGAGAATCACACAACAAAATGTAGCAGATAAGAAAATACCACCTTGATATGAAGACGATAAGATTGGCAGGGCAGGACCATAAATTGATAGAAACAAGGAAAATATGTGTGGAACTGGTGAATATTCTAGATCAGGAACTTACAAATGCAATGAAACTATTTGTTAAACTGGAGAATATTCTAGATCATGAACTTAAAGAAACAAGCAAACTATGTATGCAACTGGAGAATATTCTAGATCTGGAAATGATAGAAGTACGCAAACTATTTGTGCAAATGGAGAATATTCTAGATCAAGAAATGATAGAAGCAAGCAAACTATTTGTGAAACTGGAGAATATTCTAGATCAGGAACTGTTAGAAGCAAGCAAACTATTTGTGAAACTGGTGAATATTCTAGATCATTAATTGACCGAAGCAAGCAAACTATTTGTGTAACTGGTGAGTATGAAACTGGTAAATATTCTGCGTCATTAATTTATAGAAAGAAGCAAACAATGTGTGAAACTGGTGAATATTCTACATTATGAATTGATAGAAGCAAGGAAACTGTTTATGACATTAGTGAACATTCCAAGTTTGGAATTGACAAAAGCAGGGAAACTATTTGTAAGACTGGCGAACATTCTAGTTAACGAATTGACAGAAGCAAGGAAACTATTAGCAAGTGACAGAAGCAAGTGAAACTGATGGAGTTTTTAAAAACTAATTTCGGGATCATAATTTTATAATTCAACATCAGTGTTGAAATAATGTGTTGCCATTCATATTTGGGCCAAATTTAGATCTTTTGAGATCGTAAACGCCTAAAAGATGTTGATGCCACGGTATGTATCTAATTCAAAACACCTGTAAAATAAATAAAATTGTATTTTTCTAAATGCCACAAAACTCACAGATAGTAAATAATGTTTACATTTGTACACTGCTATATTATTTTTATTTGAAACGTTGTACTGTGAGTGCCCCTTTTCGGGGAAGTGATCAGCTGGACCATTTGCAGCAGTGCACCGTCTAATCCGTGGTAAATTTATATCGCTGTCAACATCAGCATCTTTCAGTTTATTGTTGATTTCTTGGCAAGTTTACGCTCAGCAGTTTGCCATTGCTTTCTAAGCGGCCGGCTCACATACCCAGTAAGTTACCGACGCGATTCGAGCCACTGCTGATTCTCACCGTCGTCACGTTGCTTACGAGAGTATACGAGATTACGGAGTAAATTTGCTAACCTCTAGGCCAGGAAGCCGGCGTGGTAAATCTGCCAATGGAAAATGTAAGTGCTTCCCCCATTCTCTTAATTCCATGGGCAATTGCTTCTTTTGCTTAATGCTGTGCCAGCTGTACACTTCTATGGATTAAGTAAAATCTAAAAAGAGAAGTTTCTGGCAGATGGAACATCTGAAGAGTTGATGTTGGTCGTCACAGATGAACATCTGAAGAATATATGTTGGTCGTCTCAATGGAACATCTGAAGAATAGATGCTCGTCGTCACAAACAGAACATCTAAAGAATAGATGTTGGTCATCACAGGTGGAACATTTGAAAAATAGACGTTGGGCGTCACATATAGAACATCTGAAGAATAGATGTTGGTTGTCACAGATGGAACATCTAAAGAATAGATATTGGTGTTGGAACTCTTCGCTGGCTGCTGAGGATGTGGGACGGAGCGCTTATGGGAATGCCCCGAATGCTGTGATGTCGGTTCCTAAATTAATCAATCAATCAATCAATCAATCAATCAAGAATAGATGCTGGTCGTCACAGATGGAACATCTGAAGAATAGATGTCGGTCGTCGCGGATGGAACATCTAAAGAATAGATGCTGGTCGTCACATATAGAACATCTGAAGAATAGAAGTTGGTTGTCACAGATGGAACATTTGAAGAATATATGTTGGTCGTCACAGATGGAACATCTAAAGAATAGATACTGGTGTTGGAACTCTTCGCTGGCTGTTGAGGATGGGGACGGAGCGCTTACGGGAATGCCCCGAATGCTGTGATGTCGGTTCCTAAATCAATCAATCAATCAATCAATCAAGAATAGATGTTGGTCGTTACAGATGGAACATCTAAAGAATAGATGCTGGTGGTCACAAAACAGAACATCAAGAAAACTGTTAAAGATGAACATTTCATGCCTTAAACGCAATATCTGCTATGGGGCAACCTTGACCTTTTATTTCGAATAAATTACTCAACGCAGTTGTAATTGTGCTTTGTAAAATTTTACATCGTCCTGTAGCTTTATTTTGCTTCAGAAAACATATAGGAGAATATATCATTGTCTGAAATAGAACGGCAATGAAGTGATTATCGTAGTAAAACCGTATTAATCTTGGGAAGAAATATGGGCACAGAAAAAGAACGCGATCTGTGAAACCGAAGTTGACCCTTCTTTCTGTTACATGGGATCACTATTCAACTGTCTTTTGACATAGACTATTAGTGTCAGACTTGACATCTAACTGCCAATTGTAGTGTGTTTTGTTGCAGTCTTTGGATATGGTTTTTAAAAAGTTAGTTGCATATAGTTTATAGGACGCGGCAGTCAACTCCAGAATTTCTCTGGCTGTTTGTGAATCCTGGGCATGTTTACGTTCAGTAGTTTGCCATTGCTTTCTGAACGACCGGCACTTATACCATTGTTTAAAAGTTGCTTAAAAGTCGACAGGGTCGACTTCATTGCACAGGGTTTTATCCCATATGGCTCGGTATCTTTCCGCAGCGCGGAAAGCGTCGCACAAAGCACGAACTGCGTAGCTCTAGCGACGACCCACAAGGATTCTCCGAAAAATTTAACTCGTGAAACCGAAGGACGCGGCCCGGAATCGAACCCACAACCTTCGGAGCCCGAGTTAATCGGCTTGACCACTTCGCCACGAAGACTCCACTCATACCATTGTGTAGAATATCAACCCAAGACAGTCTTGCTTCCCAATCGCCCACATCTGTGTTTCGAACGCGGTATGCGGGATTACGAACTGCATGCATAACCCCTTCGCCACAGAGTAATGTACTGAATATAACTACACACATGTAGAGTCTGTTAGCAGATTCCCTATAAGAGGTCGCAAAATGTCATGAGGAAAAAAAGGCGATCACAAGACTCAAGTAGCAACATGTAGTAACAGAAACCACATAGAGATACGTGGTCGTAGATACATCATTAGTAACAGAAACCACACAGAGATACGTGGTCGTAGATACATCATTAGTAACAGAAACCACACAGAGATACGTGTACGTAGATACATCATTAGTAACATAAACTGGACAGAGATACGTGGACGTAGATACATCATTAGTAACAGAAACCACATAGAGATACGTGGTCGTAGATACATCATTAGTAACAGAAACCACATAGAGATACGTGGTCGTAGATACATCATTAGTAACAGAAACCACATAGAGATACGTGGTCGTAGATACATCATTAGTAACAGAAACCACACAGAGATACGTGGTCGTAGATGCATCATTAGTAACAGAAACCACACAGAGATACGTGTACGTAGATACATCATTAGTAACATAAACTGGACAGAGATACGTGGACGTAGATACATCATTAGTAACAGAAAGCACACAGAGATACGTGGTCGTAGATACATCATTAGTAACAGAAAGCACACAGAGATACGTGGTCGTAGATACATCATTAGTAACAGAAAGCACACAGAGATACGTATACGTAGATACATCATTAGTAACAGAAAGCACACAGAGATACGTGGTCGTAGATACATCATTAGTAACAGAAACCACACTGAGATACGTGTACGTAGATACATCATTAGTAACATAAACTGGACAGAGATACGTGGACGTAGATACATCATTAGTAACAGAAAGCACACAGAGATACGTGGACGTAGATACATCATTAGTAACAGAAAGCACACAGAGATACGTGGTCGTAGGTACATCATTAGTAACAGAAACCGCACAGAGATACGTGTACGTAGATACATCATTAGTAACAGAAAGAACACAGAGATACGTGTACGTAGATACATCATTAGTAACAGAAAGCACACAGAGATACGTGTACGTAGATACATCATTAGTAACAGAAAGCACACAGAGATACGTGGTCGTAGGTACATCATTAGCAACTAGTAGGAACAGAATACTTATGTCGTAAGCTGAAATGTGCGTACCGCTGAAGCGTAGTGGCTAGACTCCAGCACGGTGATCCGGTGCTCATGGGTTCGCATAGAAGAGGGTGTGGTCATTGATCTGGGCTCCCAGGTCGACTCAGTCTAAAATGGGTACCAGGAAATGTATCGGGGAGTAAAGGCGACCGCTGTGATATTGATCAAGTCACTCCTGGAATACCTATTGATCTATTTAAAAGATTGGACCAAACAGCAACATATGCCTATACACCTAAAGGTGCATAAAGGCTCGTTTACTGTTTTACTTTAAAATGGACACGTATAAAATAATAGCTGGCATTTGTCGATCGGAGAGAATTTTAAGGAACGATGAACAAAAAAAAGGAAAAAACAACAACATTATACAACTGAACAGACCACACGGGTTGAAAATTGTTGAGTGTAACAATTAGAACTTTGTGGCAGCGTGATCTAGGGCAGCGTAAATGGCACACGAATGGGTGCAAATCACGTAGATTACATTGAGATGTCAAACATGCTTCTATGTCATTGTTTAGTAGGGTTCCTTGTACATGTAGGATAACTCAGTTAGTGCCCACTTGTACATGTAGGATATCTCAGTTAGTGCCCACTTGTACATGTGGGATAACTCAGTTAGTGCCCACTTGTACATGTAGGATAACTCAGTTAGTGCCGACTTGTACATGTGGGATAACTCAGTTAGTGCCCACTTGTACATGTAGGATAACTCAGTTAGTGCCCACTTGTACATGTGGGATAACTCAGTTAGTGCACACTCGTACATGTAGGATAACACAGTTAGTGCACACTCGTACATGTAGGATAACTCAGTTAGTGCCCACTTGTACATGTAGGATAACTCAGTTAGTGCCCACTTGTACATGTGGGATAACTCAGTTAGTGCCCACTTGCACATGTGGGATAACTCAGTTAGTGCCCACTTGTACATGTAGGATAACTCAGTTAGTGCCCACTTGTACATGTAGGATAACTCAGTTAGTGCCCACTTGTACATGTGGGATAACTCAGTTAGTGCCCACTTGTACATGTAGGATAACTCAGTTAGTGCCCACTTGTACATGTAGGATAACTCAGTTAGTGCCCACTTGTACATGTAGGATAACTCAGTTAGTGCCCACTTGTACATGTAGGATAACTCAGTTAGTGCCCACTTGTACATGTAGGATAACTCAGTTAGTGCCCACTTGTACATGTGGGATAACTCAGTTAGTGCCCCACTTGTACATGTAGGATAACTCAGTTAGTGCCTACTTGTACTATGTAGGATAACTCAGTTAGTGCCCACTTGTACATGTAGGATAACTCAGTTAGTGCACTATTGTATATGTAGGGATAACTCAGTTAGTGCCCACTTGTACATGTAAGATAACTCAGTTCGTGCCTATTGTATATGTAGGATAACTCAGTTAGTGCCCACTTGTACATGTAGGATAACTCAGTTAGTGCCCACTTGTACATGTAGGATAACTCAGTTCGTGCCTATTGTATATGTAGGATAACTCAGTTTGTGCCCACTTGTACATGTAGGATAACTCAGTTCGTGCCTATTGTAAATGTAGGATAACTCAGTTTGTGCCCACTTGTACATGTAGGATAACTCAGTTAGTGCCCACTTGTACATGTAGGATAACTCAGTTCGTGCCTATTGTAAATGTAGGATAACTCAGTTTGTGCCCACTTGTACATGTAGGATAACTCAGTTAGTGCCCACTTGTACATGTAGGATAACTCAGTTCGTGCCTATTGTACATACAGGATAACTCAGTTAGTGCCCAAACCATGCCATGATATATCATCTCTCCAGGAAGTCATCAAGACCAAATGGATAAGAGAGCTCGATTTTAATTTTCCAGTGGGCTGATGGCGAGGTAGCGGGTTCAATCTCTACACCGGTCAATTGGACTAAAATATTGACTTTCGTTCTTGATTTACTGACGTAAAATACAAGTACCTCTGAAGTCGGAATGCATTCGCCTGATGGTGAGCCACCCTAAAACTATGTAAAGTTGTCCCGCGTGCAAAAATCAGTCCAGCTTGAACTACGCTCGAGTTCCAAGCGGGAGAGCGAACAAAAATATCATCTCTCCAAAACTAAGCAAAGTCCGTGTTATGGAGCGGACCATAAGCATATAACATGTGTTGCATTTGACAGAAAGAAATAACATAGCAATGTCACCAACATTAACGATCCGCGAGCATAAGCTAAAAGAAAGCAACATAAAACCCCCCAGCTATAACACGTCAATAGAACGACAGCTGAATGGGGTCTTAGCATGTTCTTTCAATTATTGGATTGGATTAGAATAGACAGACAGAATGCTAGAGGCAGAATCAGATGTTGAAGAATCAACACGATTATGAGTTTTGTCATTTGGTACGACTTGCCACCGTACCAGACGTGATCATAAGCAGGAACGATGGGGTAGAATAGAAAGGTCAAGGACCCTATTACACGCCTTTGAGACGCATTAGGTTTATGATGCTTGCCCCATAGTTTGATAGACCAATTGGCACGCGATGGGTGACTTGCCAATATCACACCGACTGTATGATGCTATCCCCCATATTTTGATAGACCAATCGGCACGCGATGGATGACTTGCCAGTATCACACCGACTGCCTTTACCTCCCAACTACCTCTTTATGCACCTATTTATCCTGGATCGACTTTGGAGCCGTGACAATTTTACCATCCGTCTTGATTAGGATTCGAATACGTGACCACCAGGTCTGCAGGCAAGCATCCTAGCCATTGAGCTATTCTAGCTCCCATTAGCACGACAGTTGTAATCATACGCTAAAGAAACAGCCTAAGAGTCCCAGCGTTTGCAGAATCTGAGAACTTATGACGCGTCCCCTGTCTAACAACGTCAGCGTTGTAAAATAATCATTTGAGAGATAGTGAAGATACCAGCCTTGTTTATGTCACGTATCCTGACGGGAAACACAATATAGACATGCATCGAAAGGTTTTGTAAAGAGATAAACGAGGAAACAGGTTGAGATATAGCCATTACATAACGAGACAACTTAAGTTCAAATAGCAGATGGGAAGCAAGTATAAGAAAGAAATTGGAAAGAGAATAGGAATGGTCAAAGTAACCACCAACAATAAGAAATGGCACCTCACATCTAACCAGCCTAGTTGAAACATTCCAATGAAGTGTGGTCAAGTAATATATTTACTCTTCATAACTGAATGGCGATGATACATATTCAACGGTAAATATACAGAGGGGAAAGTTGCATCTTTTGAAATTGTGTTTTATATATATATATATATATATATATATATATAGAGAGAGAGAGAGAGAGAGAGAGAGAGAGAGAGAGAGAGAGACAAACAGGGGACATACAGGACAGGAGAAGAAAACAAATACAAAAGTATTACACACATTGGGATTGTAGTAAACATTACTGAATGAGATTAAGGTCAAGGAATTTATCAACCCTGGGAATATAAAGAGACACATTTCCTTAAAATAATGTTACATTAAAGCTGGTTGGTTGCATGTACTTTTGCAGGACATCACAATCAATCCTAGCAATTTGTTGGCTGTTTGTGGTTGTCTAGGCAATTTTACGTTCTGTTGTTTGTCATTGCTTTCTCAACGGAAGACGTTCATACAAATGTGAAAAACAACGCAAAGAGGTCTGCATTCAAATAGCCTGTGCCTAACTTCGAACAAGATATGTCGGGATTGTGAAAATGTCATCACTAACTTTAAGCCACAAATGCTGTTTAAAAATGAGCTGGATTCAAAAGTGACGACGAAGCGATGAAGAGGAAGACAAAGTTATATGTATGTGGATAACATGATGTTATGGACTGGAAGAGGAAGATCAACGATATATGTAGGTGGATAACATCAAGCTATGCTGTGAAAGAGGAATGAATGAGTGCACCGTGAAAAAGCAGGACAGGATGTGTTTGAGACCCATTGCTGTCGAACTTTAACGCGGTATCCCCACTAAATAACGGCGAAGATGATGTTGGTGATGATAATGATGATGGTGGTGGTGGTACTTGTGGTGGTAATGATAATGATGATGATGATGATGAGGAGGAGGAGGAGGAGGATTATGATGGTAATGGTGGTGGTAGTGGTGGTGATGATTATGATGATAGTAATAATGATGGTGGTGTTGGTGGTGGTGGTGGTAGTGGTGGTGGTGGTGGTGGTGATGGTAACGAT
The DNA here is from genome assembly GCA_014155875.1 of Cepaea nemoralis. Taxonomy (NCBI): domain Eukaryota; kingdom Metazoa; phylum Mollusca; class Gastropoda; order Stylommatophora; family Helicidae; genus Cepaea; species Cepaea nemoralis. Next base: position 76,347 of record JACEFZ010012833.1, read on the forward strand.
GATTGTGGTGATGGGCAGTTGTCAGTTCAGAGGGAAATTCGAGAACAATTACACACTCTTAAACTAATCGCGATAGCCGCGGTACCCCAGTGGCTACCAAGACTGCCTGGTAGTCCGGTAATCATACGTTTGAATCCCCATCGACGAGGATTTTTTGTTTTAAATTCACCTGGGCTCCCAGGTTGAACCAGCCTAAAAGAGGCACCAGGAAATGGCCTAGGAATCAAAAGCGACCGGCGTGAGATTGAACACATCACCCAGATAGTGGCAAGTGGCCTATACAAATATACAGCTAGAGTCACATTTCCAATACTCCTGAAAACGCGTCAAAAGAGTCGTTTAGATTGTTCACATACTAAGTATGGATGAAATACGAAGCCTGCCTGCGGCTCCGTGTGCAAATCCAAGCGTAACGCTATAAGGATATGTGTATAGCGTGACTACAGAAGGGGGTGGCAACATACAATGCAACTGCAGTAGCTAAGATCATGTATAAAAACAACAAACGCAGACTATACATACAAAGACGGTCTTGAATGTCGACACATATCGGTATGTTTTATTAATGTATCGTATATATTTTCTTTTCAACTTGTCATCCTTCCCCGTACCTTGTTATAAAGTGAAGTTGTGTTACGACATTCGCGATCGTATTTGTAGAGTAAAGCAAACGGGAACAGGCTGACTGGCCAAGATGTCAGGTTGCCCGATGGCAAGTGAGCCCCATGAGGCCTTGATAAAGTGGGCCTCCTTACACATTCAACAATATGTTTAACATTTTGAAATATGAATAAAATTAGTGGAACTGTGGTGAAGCTTTGGAAATGTATACAATATAAAATAACAGAAAGTACTGCAACTTTTCAGAACACAATGACGGAAAGTTTTGTAAAGCTGCATTACTTTGTGTTACGAGTCCTTTTAATAGCTGTGTCTCCTGGGAACCACTATTTGTAGGACCAGTCCGTCACTGCATACAGATTATGTGTAGGATCTAACCGTAGCATAACGGTAACATTCACAGAGTAAAACGTCATATCGGTAGCCCACGAAATGTAGTGACTAGAAAATCGTTTACCGCCTACTGGTCATGGGTTTGAATCCGCAGCAGCCGGATTAAAAAAAAAAATTGACCTGGTTCCCGGGTCTATACAGTTTAAAGTGGGGACACAGAAATTTCTTGGAAATAAAGTGGATGGAATAATGCTAGCCAAATTCCCTACCGAGTGTTGATTAAAATTAAATGTTTCCATATCTTTTACATGGCATCGCTGTCAACATCAGCATCTTTCAGCTGATTGTTGATTTCTTGGCAAGATTACGCTCAGTAGTTTGCCATTGCCTTCTGAGCGGCCGGCTCACATACCCCGTAAGTTACCGACGCGATTCGAACCACTGCTGATTCTCACCGTCGTCACGTTACTTACGAGAGTATACGAGATTACGGAGAAAAGTCGCTAACCTCTAGGCCAGGAAGCCGGCCGAGTGTTGATTGGTCTATAAAACTATGGGTCCAGTGCAATATGCCAAATGACCCTAAAGCGTTAACAGGGGTCCTTTAGTATGTGAAACGTCACGTCATGACAAGTATTACTATTAACCATGTGACGTTTTCTTTCGGCAAACCGGCCATGCATCAGTACAGCTGAGTTAGCGTGCTGCTGTTGTTACCTCGGGGAGTTAACATTTACACTAGTGTGTGGATGTAAAGCTACACGTCTGACAGTCCATCTGAGTGTGCATTTGTGACGCTAAATGTGTGATAGTCAATAATTTCAGTGTGTACTTGTAACGCTACATGTGTGATAGTAGATCAAGTGCGTGTACTTTGTAACACTACATGTGTGACAATCCATCTGAGTGTGTAGTTGTAATAGTGTGCGATAGTCAAAACTCTTGAGTGTTTACAAGTAGTGCTACATGTGTGTTAATTAATAATATACGTGTGTACAGTTAACGCCACGAGTGTGATAGGTAATAATATCAGTGTGTACTAATAACGCTACACATGTGATAGTTAATGAGTGTACAAGTAATGCTACATATATGATAGTCAATAGCCTAAGTGTGCACGTGTAACGTCACACGTGTAATTGTCGGAGTGTGTACAAATAAGCTACATGTGTGATAGTTAGTTATATGAATGTGTACAAGTAACGCTATGTGTGCGATAGTCAAATCAAATCAAATCAAATCAACTTTATTAGGTTCACAAATTGGGCGCGCAGGCCTGTCTTACATTCGGCCCTTCCAATCACTCGTCTTTCATTCATCAAGAGCATTATACATTTACATAGGAAGAAAAATAAACATTGTGAAATGAATGTTGTAAACATAAACAAGGCAAATTACCATGTTATGAGGCCCATCTCCCACCTACCCATACATCACCCCACCCACACAACGCCCCCACCTACCCACACACACGCACACCAAGGGACACATACATACCCCACCAACCGATCCATCCCCCTTCCGCACATCCCCCACCCACACACTCTCCCCTCACCTGTTCCCCCAACCAAAACACACTCGCCACCCACAAACATTCCCCCACCAACCCATACATCCCACCCACATACACATCCTAACCCACACATCCTCTCCCCATCCACACGTCAAACCACCCATCCCCCAGCCACATCTCCATTGACCACATATTCACCATCCACGCACACAATCCCCCACCAACCCACACATCGCACATCCACTCACACATCCCCAAACCATACACACACATCCCCACCAACTGACATCTCCCTACCCCTCCCCCACAAACACATCTCCCTAACCACCCATACATCCCCAATCCACTCACACACACACCCCACCACCCAAACATACATCCTCCACCCACCCATACATGCCTTAACCCAATCCCCCACCCGCACATCACATACATCCCCTACCAAGCAATATTCCCAACCCACGCACCGCACACACATATATCCCTCACCAACACATCCCCACCTACACACCACACACATATCCCCCACCCACATACCGCACACTATTCCCACCCTCGCCCACACAGATACCCTTACCCATCCACCCCACATACCCCCACCCACACACCACAAAAATCCCCCATCCACACACACATACCTCACCCACACAATATCCCTAACCAACACACCGCACACCTCTCCCCACCCACACACGCATTCCCTACCCGTCCACCAACACACACTCACTCACGCACATCCTCCACTAAGCACCCACACCCCACCCACCCACCCCCAACCAAACATCTCTCGATCACAATACCCCTACCAACTCACATCCTCCACCCACTCACGCATCCCACCCAGACACATACACATCCCTCACCCACCTACACATCCCTAAGCCACTCACACACCCCCACCCACACATTCCCCATCCACGCACACATCTCCCACCCACACACCCCCACATACTTCCCCCAACCACCCCACCCACACACACATTCTCCGCACCCATCACACACATCCCCGACACCACACACTATCCCCACCCACACACATATCCTCACCCATACCACCACACCCCCACCCACACACCATGCACACATCCCCCACCAACACACCGCACACATATCTCAAACTCACACACCATACACTTATCCCCACCCGTCAAAATATTGAGCGTGTACATGTGACGCTACAGGTGTGATAATCAATCATATGAGTGTACAAATGAGGCTACATGAGCTATAGTCAATAATCAAAGTGTGCACTTGTAACGCCACATGTGTGATTGTCAGTAACCTGAGTGTGTACATATAACGCTACACGTGTGAAAATCTGACGGCGTACTGTAACGCTACACATGTGATAGTCAATAATCGACCGGAAACGCCTGGTTCCAATGGTGCAGTCAGATAGCTTGTTTCAGCATGTTACCCGTTTTCTGTGCACTTTGCGTTAGTAAATTCAGGGGAGGGGAGGAAGGGGTGAAAAGGCAAGGTTGCAGAACCCATTCATGTGATATGGAGAGGCAGTTAACTAGAGCTAGCGGTGAATTCGTTGTAGTCGCTATTGACTATTGTATGGTCCTTTGACCGGAAGAAAGTACAGAACTTCATCGGCGGATATCTTTTGTGCAAACCATGAATACTTTTGTATAACAGCAGGCATGGTTATGAGTCATGTTTTTCACGATCGCAACAAATCAATGACACTAGGGCAGCTGGAAATGCACTTTCTTCTATTTCTGCGTTTTCGTTAAGGATTACTGTAACTGCACATGGATATCTTCATAAGTACCGAAGTCTCCTTCTACAGATCACAAAAGGAGAATCGCGACAAAGAGTCCGAACTCTGCAGGCTAACGAAGACCCAGATGTGTGTATACCAGAATCACGTATAAAGTAACAATAAGTGCAGAAGCCCTGTTCACACCATAACATATTTCGGATATATGGTGCTAACTCCATTGGGAATTGGGCACACGGTGCTAGACCCATATCTTTATAGACCCATCGACATTTGGGGTGATATATTGAGTATCAAACCAGCCTCTTTTGCTTTCCAACCGTATCATGGTCCTATTTTAAGCTGAGTCGTGTTAACAATTCAGGATCTCCCCAGATGCGGATTGAATCCAAACCACCAAGCCGGCAGGCGAGTGTCTAGCCACAAGGCCTCCGAAAGCCAGGAGGAATATTAACCATCTGTCCCTCAATTTAGCAGGTGACGAGCCCCGGTCTTGAACCCGCGTCTGACCGTGCTCATGGCATTACCAGCGCAGGTTGTTATCAACCGTAAACTGATTAGAGAAATTAGACGTAGACAGTCATAATTTTTTAGTTACGTTATGAGAAGAAATAAATTGGAGAACTACGTGACATCGGGCAAGATCGAGGGCAAGAGAGCAAGGGGAGGGCAGAGAAGTAAATACCTGGATGGCTTGGCCACGTTGTATGGTCGAGACAACACTGAGCTGATCCACGACTCTAGTGATCGAGTAAGATGGCAAAACATGACCACCCACACTTACCGGCATGGCACATGATGATGATGATGATGAGATTATCAACATGACTATCGCCCTCCTACCCCCACATTGCATCGTAAATCAATCTACAGCTCATGGAACGTTCGAACCTATGACCACCCAACCTGTAGGCAAGCGACTGATTACGTGTGATTACCAATATAGGTTTCCCTCGCTTAACCTCACAATATTACAAGGGTTATACACATTTGTGGTATACTGTCAGTTGGTAGCCTAGTTGTGTGGCCGAATCATTTCTCTTGCTGTGTTCTAATGATATCTAGCACTGCTATTATCCCCCCCGCCCCCCCCCCACCCACTATAGTCCTGATTTCATCATGTCATTACCCCCATCATCATCATTACCACCACCACCATCATCTCATCATTGCCATCATCATCATCATCATCATCATCATCATCATCATCATCACAGTCCTCATAATAATCACCTCCATAATGTCTTCATCACCATCGTCATTACAATCACCACCACCACCACCACCACCACCATCATCATCATCATCATCATCATCATCACCATTACCATCATAATCACCATCATCACCATCATCTCATTATCAACATCATAAAATATTTGCAGGAAAAGACTATTGACCTATACTGAAGTGTAACTGATACTTATAATATTAAAATATATTATACTAAGAATAATTAATTAACTTTGTTAATTTTTGGTTTTTGCATTCATTCCCTTACACTACTATATTTATTTTGAGGTTGTTTCAAACTCTTGTAGGTCTTCTTTTTTTTTCCAGACAAGACGTCGGCGCCGCCAGTATAGCGTAGACTTGTGATTGTACATTTCAAAATCCTTAATGCTCCTCTGTAACTAATGATTATACACGCCACAATCTTTAATGTTTCTCTGTAACTAATCAAGTTTGTGAATATGCTTTTTCGAGACGTTAAACGATTTAGATGATAACAGACAGCCCAGTTGTTGTCAATCGTGGTGTGAAACGAACATCCTGTTCTTTGAGAATGGAGAACTGTGCTTTAGTAGTTCTCAATTATTTGAATTAGATAGTATCTTGTCCATACCATTATTGTTTTCTCATATTGGAATATCATGGATACAGAAAAAAAAAAACGATCCATACGTCAAGATCTTAATATTGAAAAGGGCTGGCTATTAAAGACAAAGAAAAATTGAAATATTTTGGTCACTGAAACGTAATGAAAGTTTGAAGAAAACAATTATCTCCGTGGCGAAGTAGTCAAGCCGTTTGACTCGGGCTCCGAAGGTTGTGGGTTCGATTCCGGGCCGCGTCCTTCTGTTCACGAGTGAAATTTTTCGGAGACTCCTGTGGGTCGTCGCTAAAAGCTACGGAGTTCGTGCTTCGTGCGACGCTTTCCGCGCTGCGGAAAGAGACCGAGCCATATGGGATAAAATCCCGGTGCAATGAAGTCGACCCTGTCGACTTTTAAGCGACTTTTAATTATGGGGGATATAGGCCCGGGAAGAGAGAAAAAGGACGGCCAGAGAAAAGATTGGTGCAGGATCTGGCGGATGACCTCCAGATGGGTGTATCGGTTGTGGGACATCTTGCTTATGAGAAAGAAGTGTTCCGAAAGGTTGTTATGGGAGCGAGGTTCTGCAAAGGACATGCTACTGAATGAATGAATATTCGAGGAATCGGCAGGTGGGCTTACGGGCAGTGAATGCGTTTTGCGATTCTCCTACACACCGAGTCAAGTGGTCAAAATCAGCTGCAGAGGTTTTGGAAGCAGACTGTCTTGCGTTCATTTCGATGGCATGAGGGTCGGTGCTTTAGAAAGGAATGACAAACTAAAAAAAAGTTGTTGCATATCCTGTACAGGACATAGCAGTCAACCTCAGCATTTTTTGGCTTTTCGTGATTCCTAGACAAGTTTACATTCAGTAGTTTGTCATTGATGTCTGAACGACCGGCGTCCATACAATTTCATTTTTTTTAAAAACCAACACAGCTGTATTTCGAACGCGGGTATGCGGGATTACGAACTGCGTCCTAAACTCCTTCGCCATGGAGCCGGTAATACTGAACGTAAAAAGTGTCTAGTAAATTATAAACAGTCAATAATGTTGCGGTTGATTGCAACGTCCTGTTGAAGATATGCAACTAAATTTATATTCTAGAATACTGTAAGAAAGAGACTGTGTTTGTTTCAGTCATATAATGAGAAGAGAGGCACTGGGAAACATCGTGACAACTAGAAAGATCATTGGTGGAAAAGACAGAGGCACATCGAGAGAAATGATGCTGGGTGGACTGAGACGGTGGAAGGAGGAATATCATCAGCAGAGTTGATCCAGAACACCAAGGTGAGATGTGTGGAGAGACATGGACACCTACGCCAGTTAGCAGGGCATTTGATGAAGCCATAGGTGATGCTTCTCGCCACACATTGTCAAATGTCTGTCAAAATTCTGAAGCTCGTTCTATTGTAACAATATTACGCTAAAGTTAGGGTCGCCGTGACCGAATGGATAAGAGCGCTTTCCTGAAATCTTCCGGTGAGCTGGAACGGTCATTTGGACTTAGACGTTGTCTTCTCGATCAGACAGCAATGGTAAAGTAAATAAAATGTTTGCATATCCTTTACAGGACATCGCTGTCAACATCAGCATCTTTCAGCTGATTGTTGATTTCTTGGCAAGATAACGCTCAGTAGTTTGCCACTGCTTTCTGAGTGGCCGGCTCAGTTATCTCACAAGTCACCAGCGCGGGTAGAACCGCTTCCAATTCTAGCGCGCTGCGAGACCCTGCGTGGGTAAACGCGATTACAGAGAAAGTCGTGTAACCCCTCGGCCAGAGAGACCGGCCAATGGTAAAGTACTGAACGTAAAATTAACAAGTAAATTAACATGGGTTGGGGTTGATCAAAGCGTCCTGCCAGGGACATACAACATTTAACTCTAAATGTGGGAGTCACTGTAGCGCAATGGCCAGCAGGCTTGATGCCAGTTTAGCCATATATTCCAGTGCCCGTCCAGGCTAAAGTCCGCTAAAGTCGCCAGCACACTTGGTGCCAGTTTGGCCATGTATTCTAGTGTCCATTCAGGCGACCTTTTACAGTGGCCAGCACGCTTGATGCTAGTTTGGCCATGCATTCTAGCGCCCGTCCAGGGAACTTTTACATTGACCTGGGCATCGGAAATTGGCCCAGTTAGTCTAACTGGGTACCTGGAAATGTTGTAAGAAGTAACAAGGGCTGACGTAAAATTGGCCATATCGAGTGATGAAATTATTAATTCAGGATTAAAGTGAGGGTGATAGTAGTGCTAGATACCATCAGAAAAAAGCAAGTGAAATGGTTCAGCCACGTAACTAGGCTACCAACTGAGAGTATACGACAACAAGCAATGATGTACAGACCAAATGGAAGCATAAGAAGAGGCCGATCATGTAAGCGATGCACAGAGGGAATAATATAATAGATGGAAATATCGATATATGAATCCCATAAACGGGCACTTTCATGCCGTTTATGCTTCAGCTCGACACAGGAAGGTACAAGAGGAACAAGATGATGCTCATCGAGTGCCGACTGATTTATAACATGGAGGACAGCAACATAAAACCCATTTCAGCTTTGAAAAGTCGTCAACTTAATTACTTTTACTGACGCTGCTGCATATTATGTTGGTGAGCGGGGGGCGGGGGGGGGGGGGCGACTGAGTAACTATGGACATGTCCGGAGTGCAAGGATGTTACCCGAACAGAAAACTCACGAGCTAACTACTTTCACGCTGTTCTTTATCTCCGCAGCAATCCTTCAATCATTACAGAATTCAGCGTGTTCCAGTGAAGGGGTCTGGGGCCTAAGAAGCGTAGATAAAGTTTCATCATCCCGATAGTATCGGGTTTGTAGTCAGCTGCACACGTTTTGAGAGTAGTCTCTTTTCTGTTCTTTTCGGCTTTCACAATTGAATGAGCATCGACGTTTCATAAATCAATGGCAATCTACTTAACTTAACTTGTCTAGTAAATCACAAACAGTCAATAAATGCTGGGGTAAATGGGATGCCCTGTTAAAGACATGCAAATAGCTTTAACAATATATAATTATGTGTTACACGGGAAGTGTTTTGAACAGAAACAATCTCAGAAATAACGAACTTCCGCTATAAATGAAACCTCAAAGAGACAGGAAAATCCTGCACCAGACATGCAGAAAGCCCACGTCCTTTGAGCTTGAAGTTTAATTTGTTGTGTTTTTCAACTCCTGCTCCTGAAATATTAATTCTGAGTAAACTTCCATGTAAACGTATTGTTACATACCGTTGGAGATCGCAAGGACGGGAGAAGCATGGTCGCACACGCCAGTCGGCAAGGCACTTGATGATGATGATGATGATGATGATGATGATGATGATGATGATGATGATGATGATGATGATGATGATGTAAACCTTTTAGTCATTTCGAAAGATAGTAATAAAAGACCGGATCCGTGGCGAAGGTGTTTCGGACGCAGTTCTAAATCCCGCATACCCCGTTCGAAACACAGCTGTGTTGGTCTTTTATGAAGTGGTATGGGTGCCGGTCGTTCAGAAAGCAATGGCAAACTACTGAACCCAGGATTCACGAACAGCCAAATAATGCTGGGGTTGACTGCTACGTCCGTAAAGGATACGCAACTAACTGTATAATGGAAGGCATTGTCCCTGGAAGAAGAGATAGCAGTCAACTAACACGGCAATGAACACAGGGAGCTAGCCATAGTTCGTGAATCTGACCGGCGTGTTGTGGGTAAAGGGGCCTTCTACGGGGGACTTGATTCATGATGATGATGACAGGGACGATGATGATGACGATGAGGTATCTAAGCAATACTAGCACAAGGGCATATATCATTATTGTGGCTAAAGGAAGGGGGTGGGGGAGGGGGAACAAAATACATGCCCCTTTCTTGCTAACTTGGTGGTTAAGTGTTCAAATCCTCGTCGAGGCGATGATTTATTTAGTTATGATTTATATATGGTCCCCCGCGCCGATACAACCTAGCACAGAGTGCTAGAAAATGTCGTTGAGAGTAAAGGCGGCCGTCGTAACAGTGACGTCATCGCCCACCATACAACGATGGGTGTACAACTATGAAGTTAGTGACACACACCCAGTATGCTTCGTGGCGTGAAAACGGATCCTTTTGCTTATCTTAAGGCACAGAGCAGTGGCAAGCTACTGAACGTAAACTTGCCAAGAAATCACAAACAGCCAAAAATTAATGGGGTTGAATGCGACGACCTGTAACGGATATGCACCTAAGTAACACAGCCGTCTACGATATGAGATTTCTATTTCACCCCACGACAGACAGAAATCTTTTGCCTTTACAGGTACTTGAACCCGCGTCTCCTGATTGAGAAACCAACATCCAACCACACCACCACCCTCTTTGTGTATCACCAGTCATAAAACAATTCATTTAACAAATCTATCACCTTCGTCATCCCATACCAAACCAGTTAACTAGGGACAGGTTGTATCTGATGTGAGAATATAGACAAGTATTCCCAGCTCTAAGATATGTTAAACATTATATAAAAAAGCCAGTTACCTTCTGTTTACACATACACGGCGCCAAGGAAACTTTAGTTCAAAGGTACTGAATACTCTAACACGGTATTAAACACATATTCCCAGCCAAAGGTTCTTTTCAAACTTCAACTCGTAATAAACCAACTCCGCGGTAACATTTCACTTCGCTTCCTGGATTTGCTAACAAACACACAGACAAATGAAAACTGTTTTACTCCTTTCGGTTTGATCTAAAATGTATGTTTCTACCTCGGGCTTTCCCGCGCTGTTGCAAAAAGCCGTATGTGCAACGGGTTGTTGAGTAAGAACGGTGAACTGCTGTCGCGGCTGCCGTTTCAAGTCGCTGTGATACCAACCCGCTCTGTGAACTTTTCTGTCAAGCGAGTTTGTGCTTGCTTCTTTCTTTAATGGTCAGTGTTGCCGGGTTGTTGTCCCCCCCCCCCCCCCCCCACCCCGTTTGATTATGATGTTGTTGTGTATTTAGAGATTGTGGCAGACAATTTTTACTCATGTCTTCTTCTTCTTCTTCTTCTTCTTCTTCTTCTTCTTCTTCTTCTTCTTCTTCTTCTTCTTCTTCTACTACTACTACTACTACTACTACTACTACTACTACTACTACTACTACTCTTCTTCTTCTCCTCCTCCTCCTCGTACACAATATGATCATTCCTCAGTACTTGCCCATGAGTCAATAATAACAGAATTAGTGTATTCATTTCAAATAAATCACCATCATCCTCATCATCATCATATCATCATCATCATCATCATCATCATCATCATCATCATCATCATCATCATCCTCATCGTGTAGCAGATCTGTGCAGAACGTCGCCCTCATCACGACCTGACACAAAGTTGCTATATCTTGTACTAGTTTCCCTACCGCACACATTGTCATGCCCACGAAGTTTTTCTGTCCTGTGACCATCATCTCCTGTGACCATCATCACGCTGGTGGACCCCTGTCCCCGCATCCAGCAACCTTGCCTTCCATCACTGCTCTATCCAACCCACTGTGACGTTTACTATGGCCAAGCTATTTCAGTTTCCGAGAATTTGTGTTGTTTATGAGTCAGTTTTGTTTTGTTTAATGTTTTATTTTCCACTGTTCAGAGCTTGTGGAATGTCTTTTTCTTCTTCTTGGTCTAAGGTATTCTTGGTACATTTCGGTAACAATTAAATTCAAAGGCCTAAATTTTCGTCATTAGTAATTGCGAAATGGTCAATGACTCACAGCTGTATGGTGAAATGGGAATGATGCATATTCTCAACAATGTTACTTTAATTTCTTTGCTGGAGTTGTGCCATAGGTTGTTAACAGTTTTTACCTTGTGCATTACTAGGCCCAGTCTATAATTTAATTATTTTGAACTCTTTCCCATTATTTTTAATTGTGTAACCAAGATGTAACACATAAACTTTTTTTGCATATTGAAATAAATAGCCATATTTCTTTAGTCTTCTCACAACAATCACACAAGATGTCTTCTTCGTTCCTCTTCTGGGGTGTGTGCCACACAGCTAGCTATAACCTCAGAAGTCAGTGTGTCAGAGGTCAGTGTGTCAGAGGTCAGCGTGTCCGAACTCGCCATGCGTCTGTGTAAGGTTCACTTCCTCTAGACAGATTCCATGCCAGGTCACCAGCTCTGTCTACCCCTGTGTATATTTACATTTTCTAACAATTTTGACAGAGCAGCGACCATATGGCCTGCTCATTGCGATTTCCAACTGCCGTGGGAATTTTGACGTGCCCTTCTGTTTTCACCCTTATTATAGAATGCTAGGTATCCGATCTCACTACCATAAATATCAAGGGATCATGATATCATTAGATACAATGGTTCTTGGAAAAGTGCCCAACCTACGCAGGAATAGAACCAGATCGCTTCTGAGCCTTAGCCGGTGACCTTAACCTCTCAGCCATGGCTCCCGTATTAATAATAACACTTCCTGTGTTGATTGACCTACACGGCAATAGCTGAACAGACACGGTACTTTGCCTGGGGCAGAAGTATTTCAAGCTCTTACACGCTACATTCTGGTTTACAGTTTTCTCAATGCTTGCTTCAAACACGAAAGGGGGGATAAGTGGTCTCGAGGTATGGTGTCCGCCTCGAGTGCTGGAGGTCCCGCGTTCAAGTCCCGGTGAGGGCCGGGATTTTTTCGCGTAGACTTCTAGTATAAAAATTTCCTTTGGTCTCTGGTTAGTGAGATCGGACACCCGTGTGTATTGTTGTGCACGCTAAAAAATCCCTTGGCAGTTGGAAATCGAAAAAAGCGTAGCCGAACGGCGCTGCCCGGGTAAAATTTGGAGTTGAAAATCTACCCAAAGTATTTAAGGATCCTCGCCGGTGCTACGGAGTTCTCAGGCTTGAGTTAAGAGAAGAATGGAGCACTTATGGGTTACACCCGTGTGCCGTGATGTTAATCCGTCGACTAGACTAAACTAAACTAAACTAGACGAAAAGTTTTTTCATTCATCGAGAAAACGAGAATGTAGAACATGTGGACAAGTAATTCCTTTGTTCCTTTGTGTCAAAACATGTGGACAAGTACCTCCCTTGTGTCAGAACATGTCGACAATTACCTCCTTTGTGACAGAACATGTGGACAAATACCTGCCTTGTGACGGAACATGTGGACAATTACCTCCCTTGTGACAGAACATGTGGACAATTACCTCCTTTGTGATAGAACATGTAGATAATTACCTCCCTTATATCAGAAATGTGGATAATTACTTCCCTTGTGACAGAACATGTGGACAATTACCTCCCTTGTGTCAGAACATGTGGACAAGTACCTGCCTTGTGACAGAGTATGTGGACAAGTACCTGCCTTGTGATAGAGCATGTGGACAAGTACTTGCCTTCTGACAGAGCATGTGGACAATTACCTCCCTTGATGCAGAATATGTGGACAATTGCCTCCCTTGATACAGAACATGTGGACAAGTACCTATCTTGTGTCAGAACATGTGGGCAATTACCTCCCTTGTTACAGATTAAGTGGGCAAGTACCTACCTTCCTTGTGTCGTTCCCTGGACGAGTTGAAACGTTCGGTCGTGTGTCTATATTTCAGGTACATGTATGAGTTGTTTATTTAAATCATATTGACACAACCAGTTGTTATATTTTAACTAACTCTAGCCGATATTTCCCATTATCCGTAACAGATGTTAGTGTTCGTGATCGGTAACTTACTGAGCTATTTGTTTCCTTCCTTTACCTGGTGTTAATTCTGTATTATTATTATTATTATTATTATTATTATTATTATTATTATTATTATTATTATTATTATTATTATTATTATTATTATTATTATTATTATTATTTATTTTTTTTTCTTTTTTTTTTTTCTTTTTTTTTTGGGGGGGGGGGGGGGGGGGGGGGGGGGGGTCGCTTTGCGTTCGCTCGCTTTGAACTCAAGCGTAGTCCATATACGTGCTACTAATTATTGACTGACTTTTGCATGTGGATGTGTTTTCCCTCAACCAGTGTCCCTCGCCATCAGGCGAACACACTCTGACTTGTGAGGTACTTGTAATTTACGTCCCTAAGTCAAGGACCAGATGTGCACATTTTAGTCCTAATGTCGTGTCGGTGTAGGGATTTGAAGACAACTTTCCTAAATGTATGGCTTTAATTGCGACGTAGGTCGCACTCGAACCCACAACTTTCGGAACGTGAGGCTGAAGGGGTAACCACATCGCCACGGAGACTATGGGTATACACAGTTGAGGGATGAGGTAGAGAAATGGGTGGACTGTAGGAGGGGACACATTGACCAGTGGGTGGACTGCAGGAGGGCGATCCATTTACAAGTGGGTGGACTGCAGAAGGAGGACATAATGACCAGTTTGTGGACTGCATCACGAGATGTCCTGAATGACGGTTGCATGAGTGCTACATGGAAACGTAGGACAGAGACTGTTGAGGATTCATTACAGCCGGCGTCAAATGCGGAGATGGCACTTGATTGATTGATTGATTGGTTGGTTGATTGATTGATTGATTGATAGGAATATCGGCAAACAAACAACTTATACTCAGCCAGTAGATATTCAATAAAGACACCAGAACGCTACTAAGTAAACATTTTCTTTCTTCGTGTCTGGTAGTGAAAGGTGATGCACCAACGTCTCCAAACAAAATACAGATATCGTGTAAGTGTGTGTGTGTGTGTCTGTCTTTATATATATATATATATATATATATATATATATAGTGGTGGTGGTGGCGGCGGCGGCGGGGTGGCGGTGGCGGTGATGGTGGTGGTATGGTGCGAGGAAATGCAACCTAAAGATAAAATGTCATGGCAGGGCAGACCAGGCCCTAAGTCTTGGTTGGCAGCTGGTCTAGAATCGAAGCTCCGACAGGCGGACAGTTATAGCATTGCTTTGCTGATCCGGTAGCTTCTGCAGCGTGTCTTGTTCCAGACGTATGGTGTTACCTTTCTTCTGGAGTACACTAGACAAGGGATCATGCTGCATGGGCAACACATGGTCTCTAACTTCAGCCCAGGCTTTGTGTTATGGAGAGGTATAACTCCATTTTACAAACTATCGTCTGTCAAGACGGCAAGGTGCCAGTCAGTCATGTTGGTTATTACTTCATTTACTATGTTGGTTATTACTTCATCTACTAGATCAGTGGTTCTCAACCGGTGGGGATCTCTCCCACCCCCCCCCCCCAGCGGGGAATTTTAGGGTTTCCGGGGGTGGGGGGGGGGGGGGAATGAAGATCAATTCAAGATCGCGTTAATACAAGAACCGATTACTTGATATTGCTTTTCCCTTCATATGTTACAGTTATGCACGGCTCATCCTTCTAAAATTCATTTTGTAAAGTAAGTAGACCCGCAAATCACGTTTTATGTGGATGTCTAGACTTGTTTTAACATATTTACCTTCCATTTTTACGTATACTGTGGTGAGGGATTTTATATAGGAGAAGGCGGGGGGGGGGGGGGGGGGGGTGACGTTCTGAAATTATGCTGAAGGGGGGCACGGGCCAAGTTTTTGATAGGAAAGGGGGGGGGGGAATGACGTTCTTAAAATATGGTGAAGACATGGTAAAACATGGGTCAAAAAAGGTTGAGAACAACTGTACTAGATGATATTCTACTATTACCTCCTCTACTATGTTGGTTATTACTTCATTTACTGTGTTGGTTATTACTTCATCTACTAGGTTGGTTATTACCTCCTCTACTATGTTGGATATTACTTCATTTACTGTGTTGGTTATTACTTCATCTACTAGGTTGGTCATTGCCTACTCTACTATGTTGGTTATTACTTCATCTACTATATTGGTTATTACGTCATCTACTATATTAGTTATTACTTCATCTACTATGTTGGTTATTACCTCCTCTACTATGTTGGTTATTACTTCATCTACTATGTTGGTTATTACTTCATATTATAGGGTGGTTACTACTATTACTTCATCTACTAAGTTGGTTACTACTATAACTTCATCTACTAGGTTGTTTATAACAATTACTTGATCTACTAGGTTCGTTACTACTATTACTTCATCTACTTGGTTAGTTATTCAAGTATTATCAAACAGAGTAATAAAAAAATTGATTGTTGCCTAACCTAAATCTCTAAACAACGTACAGCTATGTGCCTTCCAGTGGCACCCTCAGATTTCCTACATTATTTGGATAAGAGAAGAAATCGCTGTTTCGACTAATGACTGCACCTGCGCGTCGGCATGTAATAATATGAGGAAAAAATCGCGCATTCCATGCAACCATTAATTATTAAACAGAAACGGTCAGATAACCCGACAGCTGATAAACCTAAAGTACAGCTGGGTTATTGCCAGAGCAGTTACTACAGATGGGATGTCAAGTCTTGGGTTTAAAATTGTGCGAAGGTCACGGAATTATAAGGTTAGGTGACACGCTCCCTTTTTGGACGCATTTCTTTTATAGAAAAATTAGCTGACCCGGCCCGGCTTCGCCCAGCTCCTGGCGGGGATTCTATATATCTGTCTGTCTGTCTGTCTGTCTGTCTGTCTGTCTGTCTGTCTGTCTGTCTGTCTGACCCGGCCCGGCTTCGCCCAGCTCCTGGTGGGGAGCATCTCATTTAATTCATACAAGTAGTCATATAAGCTCCCCTTCCCGTTCCCGACTATATGTCTGTCTGTCTGCCTGTCTGTCTGTCTGTCTGTCTGTCTGTCTGTCTGTCTGTCTGTCGGTCTGTCTGTCTGGCCCGGCCCGGCTTCACCCAGTCCATGGTGGGGAGTATCTCATTTAATTCATATAAGTAGTCATATAAGCTCCCGTTCCCGACTATCTGTCTGTCTGTCTATCTGTCTGTCTGTCTATCTGTCTGTCCGACCCTGCCCGACTTCGCCCAGGCCCTGTTGGGGAGCATCTCATTTAATTCGTATAAGTAGTCATATAAGCTTCAGATCCCGACTGTCTGTCTGTCTGTCTGTCTGTCTGTCTGTCTGTCTGTCTGTCTGTCTGTCTGTCTGTCTGTCTGTCTGTCTGTCTGACCCGGCCCGGCTTCACCCAGTCCCTGGTGGGGAGCATCTCATTTAATTCATATAAGTAGTCATATAAGCTCCCGTTCCTGACTATCTGTCTGTCTGTCTGTCTATCTATCTGACCCGGCGCGGCTTCGCCCAGCTCCTGGTTGGGAGCGTCTCATTAAATTCATATAACAAAAAAAATTAACTTAAGAATGTCCTTCCACACACCATCCATAATTTTTTTTAATGAAAACTGTTTTTAATCACCTACATGACTGTAGATAACTTCCTTAAACATAAAAAGATGAGTTAGAAAATTTTCACTATTTAAATAGATGCACTATTTTTATGAAAACTTTGAAAATGCCTTAAAGATTATATCATTATTTATTATAACTCATATGCCTGTAAATAACTGTAGACAAAGAGTTTATAAATCTTTGAAAACAATGCAATAATCTATACATAAAATATATAGCAATGCTATTAAAAGTTATGCCCCTTAAAATAACTTTTCTTAAGTTAAGTCCCCTCGTTATATATAAATGTAATGTAAATTTAAATATTAAATTTTAGTAAGTAAATAGCTGATTGTACACTAAAATACTATGACAGTTTGGGTGCCCCGGGAATGAAAAGAAACATGTAGAAAATTTCATCTCAAGCGGATGGGGCCGTTATCGAACGCCTCAAATACATCCCCACATACATACATCGCCTTTTATATAAAGATATATATATATATATATATATATTATATATATATATATATTTTATATATATATATATATATTATATAATTTTATATATATTATATATATATATAATATATATATATTACACTAGCTGACCGGCCGGCTTCGCCAGACCCGGTGGGGAGCATCTCATTTTATAAATAGTCATATAAGTTTCTCATTCCGTTACGACATCTGTCTGTCTGTCTGTCTGTCTGTCTGTCTGTCTGTGCTGTCTGACCCGGCCCGGCTTCGACCAGACCCTGATGGGGAGCATTCATTTAATTCATAAGTAGTCATATAAGTTCCCGTTCCGACTGTCTGTCTGTCTGTTGTCATCTATCTGTCTGTCTGTCTGTCTGTCTGACCCGGCCCAGCCCATGGTGGAGAGCATCTCATTTAAATCATATAAGTAGTCATATAAGATCCGTTCCCGACTATCTGTCTGTCTGTCTTGGGTAAATGGAGGAGGGAGGAGGAAGAGGGAGGTGGAGAGGGAAGAAGAGGGAGGAGAGGGAGGAGGAGACAGGAGGAATAGGGAGGAATAGGAGGGAGGAGGAGGGATTAGGAAGAGGAGGGAGGAAGTAGGGTGGAGGAGGAGGGGAGGAGAAGGGAGGAGGAAGAGGGAGAAGGAGGGAGGAGGAAACCAAAAGGGGGGGAAAAAAAAGGAAAAGGCATTCGTACATGAATTACCAACGATAGATACTCACACCATGCAGGCCAGCTGTATTTGGTTCACACAGTAAGGAAAGAGAAACAGACTTGTGAAAGATTGTTGAACATTCTACGCGTTGTACGCATGGCCACCAGTGGATACGGTGATGAACATCCCCCCCCCCCTTTCTCTGTGCGAAATAAGCTAGATGGGGTGCTGCGCCCGGCTGATGGGATACTGTGCAATGTGATTGATTGTGCAGCACAGCAAATAAAGTCGCCCTTGAAGTTTTGGCTGCTACCAACGGTCTTGTTGAGTTTGTTTGTGAGTCACTATGACAATGATCTCATCGTGCATGTGACAGCTTGTTGAGTGTTACTTTCTAATCATCATCCTCCTAGACTTTCGAAGCCAGTAATACGAGTCACCAGAAGTAACAAGCCAACGAAACAACAGACAGAAGAAATTCGATCATCACCAAGGCACCCCTAGAAATACGGATGTTTAACCGCCGTCCCATGTCATGCAGCTTGTCTCCCTCCATGTAGAGATCAAATAAGGAGAGAAGAAACTAAAAGAAATTCAGGAATACTGTTTGAGGGTTATAACCAATCTTACTTATGCAGTGCGCGGACAGCGGAAAACTAAAAGAAGACCAGCGTGATATTTACCGCATCACCCACTGAGTGCCGACTGGTATATTAAAAAATGGGACTAATACCACGTGACCAAGACGCATTGAGGCGCTTAAATGGCTCTGTTATTCAGTTTTTACTTGAGTACAGCCGGCGTCGTGGCGAAGAATTTATGGACACAATTCGAAATCCAGCATACCGCGTACGAACAAGCTGCTGGCGATTTTCAGCAGACCACCTTGCGTTGGTTTTCATACAATGGTCTGAGTGCCAGTTATTAAGAAAGCAATGGCAAAGTACTGAACGTAAACATGTGAAGAAATCACAAACAACCCCCACCCCCCCCCCCACCCCCCACCCCAAAAAAATGAGGGGGTTGATTGCAACGTCCTGTAAAGGTTCTTTTGATTATGCCTAGGCAGTGGCCTTTTGGACCTACTCTTTTCGATGTTCAGTTTTGGGAGGATTTTAATATGCTCCCTGTACCCCGAGATTTTGGACTTTACTCGAGAAACTCTAAACAATGTACTCCCTTTATGAATGTTAAACACACACCCCACAAACAAAATATTGCACGATTTGATTTTTTGGGCATATTTCACTGCATCTCGTCAGGTGCATACTGCAGAGGTACACATCATTGATGCTACTTTGGCTGAAATATGATGTACAGCGTCGCTGACCTTGCCCTGCTAAGTGTTAGACTTATGTGGACATAACACATTCTACACATTCGCGCAAGGTCAACCACAATGTACATCATATTTCAGCCAAAGTATCACTCACTGTTTCTCATAAAATCATACGTACCTCTGCAGTATTCACCCGACCAAATGCAGTGAAATATGTCAGGCAAAAAATTTTGCAATATTTTATTTATGGCGTATGTGTTAAGTTTACCCGAGAAGACTAGGCGTCAATTTAATTAACCCATGGTGATGGGGTGTTCACCATCCTCGCATTCCTCATGTTGTTGTCTGTATTATATAGGATACAATACATGGCATGCACACATTGTCGGTTATCTCTCAACAAAGGCTCTACACCCAACTCCGAAAATTCCAATAAGAAATGAGTTGCATAAAGTACGCTGTGGCATTATACTCTTGTATTGCATTGTGCATCACTGACGTCATCTATAGATACGCTGTTGTGTGATTTAAGGGATTATGAAACAAGTGATCTGTTTTTATACACTGATAGCACATATTCTCCGGGATCTACACTCAACACTGAACTTCAATGATATAGTAGTGTCATTGTGGGCTTTATTATGACCTTTATTAAGAATATGATTTGTGTACTTTAAACTGTTGTGGATCAGTGTATATTCTTTGGGCTAGAGACATGTTTACTTCGTTAGCTAGCTTTGAAATCAAGCGTAGTCCATACACTTGTTACAGCTTGTAGTGTACTGGACTGAATTGTGCGTTGTATTACCTTTCCCTATTACCAGTGTCTATCAGGGGGACTAGCGACATGATTCTATTGTCGGGGTTTCAAAATGGTTATTGCAGCTGGCTTATTTAAGATGCATGCTTGCAAGTGTGGTGTTCTATCTGCGTTAGGTACACATTTGAGATTCCTTATACATTATTTACAAAATACGAGATTTAAGATGTGGTGTTAAGAAGTGACTGAAACAACATAGAACAGTCATCATGATCTCATCTGTTGAGATTCTTTATACATTATTTTATAGCCATCAGATTTAAGATGTGGTGTTACTAAATGACTGAACAGTCATCATGATCTCATCTCGATGCAGAAAGAGACCCCCTGCACCTTGTCATGGTAGAGGACAATTGACGAACAAGCGTGCCAAACTCAACTCAGAGGGGTTAGTATCTACCGGTAATCGTTCAAAATCTGCTCCAGAGAATAGCAGATCATTGACTTGTCCAGACTGCCGGGGGAAAAAAAAGTTAATTGTACTTCCTTTACAGGACGTTGCAGTCAACCCCAGAATTTTTGGGCAGTTTTTGATTTCTTTCCCAAATTTAGGTTTAGTAGTTTGCCGTTGTTTTTTTGAACGACCGTCAGTCAAACCATTGTATGAAAACCCACGCAATGGGGTCCACTGCCAAATCTCCCGCAGCTGTGTTAGAACGTGGTATGCGGGATTACGATTGCGTCGTGAACCCTTCGCCACAGAGCCGTAAAGTCATGTCAAAGACGGAAGTTTCAAACGCCAATGATGTTTGGAAGACAAGGGGAAACAACTATAGTATTTTCTCACGAATAAGTGTGCGAAGAGGTCACAGATCTGTGATGGAGGCGTATTATATTCAGAAACTGTAAAACATTCAAACTGAATAATTTCAGGGTAATTTTGACCCGTGGCTTTTTCGTGTACGCGGTACACTTGAGGAGCTGGTGGTCAAATTCACATCCTCATAACTATCTGTCTTTCCACTGCAATTGCTTCCTTTTATTGGTGAGTAGTGGGAGGAGGAGGAGGGGAGGGAGAAGGAGGAGGGAGGAAGAGGTAGAAGGAGGAGGGAGAAGGAGGAGGAGGAGGAATGATGAGAAGGGAGGAGGAGGAAGAGGGATGTGGAGGAAGGAGGAGGGAGGAGGAGGGAGGAGGTAGAGGGAGGAGGTAGGGGGAGGAAAAGGGAGGAGGGAGGAGGAGAGAGGAGGAGGAGGAGGGAGGAGGAGAAGGGAGTAGGAGGGATGAGGAGAAGGGGAGAGGAAGAGGGAGAAGGAAGAGGGAGAAGGAGGAGGGAGGAGGGAGAGGGAGGAGGGGGAGGAGGTAGAGGGGGAGGAGGTAGAGGGAGGAGGAGGGAGGAGGCGGAGGGTAGGTAGGAGGGAGGAGGATGGAGGAGAAGGGGAGAGGAAGAGGGAGAAGGAAGAGGGAGAAGGAGGAGGGAGGAGGGAGAGGGGGGAGGGGGAGGAGGTAGAGGGAGGAGGAAGTGGAGGAGGGTGGAGGGAGGAGGTAGAGGGAGGAGGTAGAGGCAGGAGGAGAAGAGAGGAGGAGGAAGTTCGCCATTCCGAATTCATACTCGTCTAGGTTCTGTGATTTCGGTCCTTCCATTGATTGTTCTTCCCTTCTACACGACTGTAGATAACTTCCTTACACATAAAAAGATGAATTGTTCTTGATATTGCCGTGGCATGGAGGCATATATATCAGCAGCAGAGTTGAACGCCTATGCCAGCCGGCACGGCACTTGATGATGATGATGATTGCCGTGTGACGATTCTGTGTAGTCACGTCATTTTCTTCCCTTTCCCTAGCGTTTTGGTTCGGGGATTCTTTCATCATCATCATCATATATTTACGTACGTATTTTGGGAATGGGAGGAGGGAGGAGGAGGAGGAAGAAGAAAAAAAAATACGACAGTTGACAGCTCTGGAATGAAAGGAAGGCGTGTAGAAAATTCATCTCAATCGATGGGCCATTAGCGAAAAAATAAAGGACATACATATTTACATACATATATACATACACTTTGTTTTATAGATATATATATATATATATATATATATATATATATATATATATATATATATATATATATATATATATATATCTATATATATATATTATATGTGTGTGTGTGTGTGTGTGTGTGTGTGTGTGTGTGTGTGTGTGTGTTTTCCATATTATTTTTTACATTAGTTCTCCCATCACAGCTTTTTACATTTACCTATTGAATTCTATGATTTACTTTTTTATGCTTCCTTGTATCGTGTTTGTTACAATCACTCATTCAGTTCTATTTAATATTTTTACTAGCTCTCTCTGATTGTGAACATATCTTATATACTTTCTTGTGTTCTTACAGCGTGTTATGTTTTAGTCAGATATGACTGAGCCACCGTAATGACAGTAAACGGTATTACCTGCTTTCTGTTAGCGCAGAATGTTGGGCGACGCTTACCAAACCCGACACCCGACATTGTGCGAACAGCTTCGGATGGAGGAACGCTATTGGGAGGATACAAGCCTTATCCTAGTGAGAGGAAATGCAACCTAAAGACTAATCTTATGGCAGGGCAGACCAGGCCCTAACCATTGGATGGCAACTGGTCTAGGATCGAATCTCCGATAGGCGGACAGTTAGAGCATTGCTTTGCTGATCCGGCAGCTTCTGCAGTGCCATGTCAAAGAAACCAATGAGTTAGATTTCATACACATAAAACACGAGTAGATGCTAAATAGATAATAATGCGTAAACCTAAACGGATCAGTTACTTAGTTAGTCGACAGATCATCATCATTGGACATCGAAACATTCGTCCGTAAGTGCTCGGATCCCCTTCTTACTAAATCCCGCAGCGTGTAGCGGCTAACGACGCCAGTTCTGTGTTGGTTTATCAATCTTCCTTGGCTTCCTGTGTAGTGTTCTTGTTTGGCCTCACCTCTTTTGATTTGCTGTTCTCGCAGTCTGACCATGGCTGTAGATTCACAGTCATCACTTGGTTCTCGCAAAAGTCTTACTACTAGTAGAGCATTCAGAATATCACCCTGGTCCATAGCTCATCCGCCTTCCACAGGAGCCTTACCTGCAAGCTTGTAAGTCCGCTCATTTCCTCGTATACCCGCATGCCCTGGCACGAGAATGAAACTTATCTTTGTCATCCAAGACCGCTCCAGAGACAGCAGCCACTCTCTTCGGATCCACCCATCTCTATCTTCTTGAGCTTGCTCATTGGGTCACTAAGTAAACATGCCCTATTGAATGTATGTGTCTCGAGCCATGTTATTGCTTTACTTACTGCCATGACTTCCATAGTCAGACTACTTGTGGTCAAAGCAGAAGCACCAGAATCTTCCTTCACAATTATGCCTCCGGCCTGAGCCGTGAAAGCCCATGAACTTCTCACTCGTCGAACGACCGACCCATCTGTGTAAATGACAGCATCAACCTCCAAAGAATTCTCGAAGTTTAATGCCTGTACTTCCGCCTCAACAGTAGCCGGATTTCCTTGTCTGCATTTTCGATTAGTTGGATGCACACTGAAAAGGACGTACAGAAATCTGTTGGCATTCGTACCCACTCGCCAGGTTCTAAGTCCTCAAGTGAACACACCTTGTTGAAGAATGTCTTCGGCTTGACCCATCCGCGACTTTCCTTTTTTTAACCTGCTGCCCATTTACCTTCTTAATTTCACTGTGCAGTGGATGTTGTGTGTTTGCATAAGTAAGAAACGCATTAATTGCCTGTAATAAAAACACGTCATGAAAAGGCGCTATCTAACAAGTCCAAAGATACAATTTCACTTCGGCACGAAACATTGAAACAACACTACGTTTTTGAAACATCACACACACAGAAGCCAGTAGTCATTGAAAAACCGTAAGGATCCACATTAAGACGTAACAAGTTAACAGCCAGGGCATCTACATGAAACCAACGATAGATACTCACACCATGCAGGCCAGCTGTATTTGGTTCAACCACAGTTAAGGAAAGAGAAATAGGACTTGTGAAAGACTGTTGAATATTCTACGCGTTGTACGCATGGCCACCAGTGGATACGGTGATGAACCCCCCCCCCCCCCCCCCCCCCCTTTCTCTGTACGAAATAAGCTAGATAGGGTGCTGCGACAGGCTGATGGGATACTGTGCAATGTGATTGATTGTGCAGCACAGCAAATTAAAGTCGCCCTTGAAGTTTTGGCTGCTACCAACGGTCTTGTTGAGTTTGTTTGAGAGTCACTATGACAATGTCTCATCGTGCAGTGTGACAGCTTGTTGAGTGTTACTTTCTAATCATCATCCTCCTAGACTTTCGAAGCCAGTAATACGAGTCACCAGAAGTAACAAGCCAACGAAACAACAGACAGAAGAAATTCGATCATCACCAAGGCACCCCTAGAAATACGGATGTTTAACCGCCGTCCCATGTCATGCAGCTTGTCTCCCTCCATGTAGAGATCAAATAAGGAGAGAAGAAACTAAAAGAAATTCAGGAATACTGTTTGAGGGTTATAACCAATCTGACTTATGCAGTGCGCGGACAGCGGAAAACTAAAAGAAGACCATCGTGATATTTACCGCATCACTCACTGAGTGCCGACTGGTATATTAAAATATGAGACTAATACCATGTGACCAAGACGCATTGAGGCGCTTAAATGGCTCTGTTATTCAGTTTTTACTTGAGTACAGCCGGCGTCGTGGCGAAGAATTTATGGACACAATTCGAAATCCAGCATACCGCGTACGAACAAGCTGCTGGCGATTTTCAGCAGACCACCTTGCGTTGGTTTTCATACAATGGTCTGAGTGCCAGTTATTAAGAAAGCAATGGCAAAGTACTGAACGTAAACATGTGAAGAAATCATAAACAACCCCCCACCCCCCACCCCCCCCCCCCCCCCCCCCCCAAAAATGAGGTTCTTTTGATTATGGCCTAGGCCTTTTGGACCTACTTCTTTTCGATGTTCAGTTTTTGGGAGGATTTTAATATGCTCCCTGTACCCCGAGATTTTGGACTTTACTCGAGAAACTCTAAACAATGTACTCCCTTAGTGAATGTTAAACACACACCCCACAAACAAAATATTGCACGATTTGATTTTTTGGGCATATTTCACTGCATCTCGTCAGGTGCATACTGCAGAGGTACATATCATTGATGCTACTTTGGCTGAAATATGATGTACAGCGTCGCTGACCTTGCCCTGCTAAGTGTTAGACTTATGTGGACATAACACATTCTACACATTCGCGCAAGGTCAACCACAATGTACATCATATTTCAGCCAAAGTATCACTCACTGTTTCTCATAAAATCATACGTACCTCTGCAGTATGCACCCGACGAAATGCAGTGAAATATGTCAGGCAAAAAATTTTGCAATATTTTATTTATGGCGTATGTGTTAAGTTTACCCGAGAAGACTAGGCGTCAATTTAATTAACCCATGGTGATGGGGTGTTCACCAGCCTCGCATTCCTCATGTTGTTGTCTGTATTATATAGGATACAATACATGGCATGCACACATTGTCGGTTATCTCTCAACAAAGGCTCTACACCCAACTCCGAAAATTCCAATAAGAAATGAGTTGCATAAAGTACGCTGTGGCATTATACTCTTGTATTGCATTGTGCATCACTGACGTCATCTATAGACACGCTGTTGTGTGATTTAAGGGATTATGAAACAAGTGATCTGTTTTTATACACTGATAGCACATATTCTCCGGGATCTACACTCAACACTGAACTTCAATGATATAGTATTGTCATTGTGGGCTTTATTATGACCTTTATTAAGAATATGATTTGTGTACTTTAAACTGTTGTGGATCAGTGTATATTCTTTGGGCTAGAGACATGTTTACTTCTTTAGCTAGCTTTGAAATCAAGCGTAGTCCATACACCTGTTACAGCTTGTAGTGTACTGGACTGAATTGTGCGTGTGTATTACCTTTCCCTATTACCAGTGTCTATCAGGCGACTAGCGACATGATTCTATTGTCGGGGTTTTCAAAATGTATATTGCAGCTTGGCTTATTTAAGATGCATGCTTGCAAGTGTGGTGTTCTAGCTGCGTTAGGTACACATTTGAGATTCCTTATACATTATTTTACAACTACGAGATTTAAGATGTGGTGTTAAGAAGTGACTGAACAACATAGAACAGTCATCATGATCTCATCTGGTTGAGATTCTTTATACATTATTTTATAGCCATGAGATTTAAGATGTGGTGTTACTAAATGACTGAACAGTCATCATGATCTCATCTCGATGCAGAAAGAGACCCGCTGCACCTTGTCATGGTAGAGGACAATTGACGAACAAGCTGTGCCAAACTCAACTCAGAGGGGTTAGTATCTACCGGTAATCGTTCAAAATCTGCTCCAGAGAATAGCAGATCATTGACTTGTCCAGACTGCCGGGGGAAAAAAAGTTAATTGTACTTCCTTTACAGGACGTTGCAGTCAACCCCAGAATTTTTGGGCAGTTTCTGATTTCTTTCCAAGTTTAGGTTCAGTAGTTTGCCGTTGTTTTCTGAACGACCGTCAGTCAAACCATTGTATGAAAACCCACGCAATGGGGTCCACTGCCAAATCTCCCGCAGCTGTGTTTAGAACGTGGTATGCGGGATTACGAATTGCGTCCGTGATCCCTTCGCCACAGAGCCGTAAAGTCATGTCAAAGACGGAAGTTGCAAACCCCAATGATGTTGTGGAAGACAAGGGGAAACAACTATAGTATTTTCTCACGAATAAGTGTGCGAAGAGGTCACAGATCTGTGATGGAGGCGTATTATATTCAGAAACTGTAAAACATTCAAACTGAATAATTTCAGATAACATTATGACCCGTGGGCTTTCTCGTGTACGCGGTACACTTGAGGAGCTGGTGGTCAAATTCACATCCTCATAACTATCTGTCCTTCTCACTGCAATTTGCTTCCTTTTATTGGGGAGTAGTTTACAGAATGCCCGCTCCCTGGCGAAGGATTACGGACGCAGTTCGTAATCCCGCATACCGCATTCGAAACACAGCTGCGGGCGATTTGGCAGCAGACTGCCTAGCGTTGTTTTTTTTTTTAACGAAATGGTATGGGTGCCGGTCGTTCAGAAAGCAAAGACAAACTACTGAACGTAAACTTGCCAAGAAAAAAAGAAATGCTGGTGTTGACTACAACGTCATGTAAAGGATATGCAACTAACTTTATTCTTTGCTTCCCTTGTGGGCTCTGTTAATAACAATTACTCTACTTCCTCAACATGTGGGACTTGGCTGAACGCCTCTAAGTCGGGTCCCTCGGTCCCAGGGTCTGGCCACCACTCGCCACCTGCTCGTGGTGGCGAGGTCTCGGAGGTTTTGACGCTGAGCAGCCAGCGTCTGCAGCCTACCTTGTGCCAGACGTATTCGTTACCCATTCCTCTGGAATACACGAGTTTAGGCCGAGAGAGGGAACATGTCGTTTGGGCACCACATGTTTCTCTGAAGCTCTGCACAGGCATTGTGATGGAATTTTGGCCACATTCCAACTCACATACTTTGGTCTGTCAAGACTGCAAGGTGCCACTCAATCACTTCCTCAACCAGTGAAAGATCCAAACAATTGTATTCAATCTCGCCAAACTTATTTTCACAGCTCATACTTTCGCCTACCAGCCCGGAATCATGGGTCAACCAGCATCGGGACGGATTGAAATTGTAACATTGATCTAGGTCTAGGCTGCCAGGTCTATCCAGCCTGACATGGGTACCAGGACAATTCTTTGGAAGTAAAGACGGCCGGCGTGATACTGACCACATGACCCATCCAGCGTCCATTGGTCTGTACAAATATGAGTCTAGTACCATATGCCCATTGCGCCTTAAAGCATGTAAATGAGCCCTTTACTGTATAATTGTAATTCAAGCACATTATATATCGACATCACACCATGCTTATTCATTGTTCATATTATGCTGTTACATCGTTGGAAGAAAATCCCATTAATGTACGTGATATATTGACATCACAACATTTTCATGCATTGTTCATTTTCTACTGTCACATCATTGCCCATCGAAGAGAATTCCATCTGCATTGTGTATGTTGTTAGCATATTCGTCACTATTTGCATTTGTACAGCAATATAATGTTACTATTTGTCTTCCAAGCACGTTTCTGGCTCATATGTATCAGGTTCTCATCCCAGGTTCTGTATAAAACTTTACCTAGACATACAAAGCGGTTGTTAGCAAACGAGCTATGAACATGTGAGTTGTGTGTATGTGGGCGAAGGTGCTTTGGTAAAGAAAAAAAATAGAGCAATTAAATATACTTGATGGGAGAAACAGAGATAGGGAGATCGTGTGTGTGTGTGTGGGGGGGGGGGGGAGAGAGTGAGAGAGAAAGAGAGAGAGAGAGAGAGAGAGAGAGAGAGAGAGAGAGAGAGAGAGAGAGAGAGAGAGAGAGAGAGAGAGAGAGAGAGAGAGATCTATACCGTTTTCCTCAAGTCACGAACATTCTCAACGCTAACTTACGACGGAGTCAAATGTTGAAAAACCAACAACAACTTACACACAAAAACCCAAACTAACGTTATTACATTCATGAACCATTGATGTTGTTTGTCGTGAGATTTTACAGGATGGAACCTTAGAGGATACTTTTCTTAAGCTAAGTGTGTCTTCTATCTCTTCTTCTTTCGTCCATTATCCCTCACTAGATCATATGTCCTCAAAAAACTCACTCCAAGCAGTCCTATCTTTATCTATCTCATGCAGCTTCGTCCTTGCCCTCTGTTCCTGATTTATGGACATTTGTTTAGTTCTCTCCATGAGCTCCGCATCGTCTTGTCCCCACTTCTTGAATCATCGACATTTGTTAAGCTCTCTCCATGAGCTCCACATCGGTGATTCTGTAACACAACGTACTCCCTTTATTCTGGGCAGACACAACTTATTGAATGTTTGTAGTCGTCGTCATTCGTTTTGTTTCTCATTCCTTCAATAGTACTGTTTTATCATTGGTGTTAAGTATTCTAAGTTTGGTCCTTTAATTTCTCTTAACTTCCAAACATTTCCTGGTACAGTAAAAGCTGCTTTTACCTATTATAGTCTTGTTTTATTATCTTTATCCTCCCCACCCCGTCTTTATCTAGAATGCTATATAAATACTTTAATATAGATATCAGCATGGCCGAGAGGTGTGAGCTTCCACTTGAGCTTCCATTTTCTGAGCGCTGACGGCCGTTCAGTGGGTGACAGTTGCCTTTTCGTTCGGAAAACTATGGCAATCTACTTAACGTCAAATTGCTAGTAAATCACACACAGGCCAGTTGGAGCTGGGCATGATTACAGAATCCTGCAGCAGTCAAGAATGTATTTAAATGCCTATAGAAACAATCAGTGTCCTCACGCCAGGTAAGATCACTTGGCGACACTTGTACGAGACCGATGGTTCGAACACTGGTCGTTCAAATTATTTTAACAAATAACAATATTACCTTCACTTTGTGAAGTTTTTAATGAAGACGGACGGGAAATTATTAGAAAGCGGCATTCAAATGGCAGAGTTGAGTTGAGTTGAGTCAAGATCTGACATCACTGCACTCGGGGTATTCCCATAAGCGCTCAGTCCTCATTTTTAATAGCCAGGAAGAGTTAGTTAGTTAGTTAGTTAGTTAGTTAGTTAGTTAGTTGGTTGGTTGGTTGGTTGGTTGGTTGGTTGGTTGGTTGGTTGGTTGGTCAAGGTTCCAACTTCACGGCAAAGGGTCGTCCTCATTATGCTCCATTCCTATGCCAGTGAATATCACACGAAATGCTCCTCACTGCCCTATGTGAAAAGTGGAATAGACAGGAGTCTCGACAAAGCCAGCAGCCTCCCTATAAATTCCTCTGCCCCTACACAGTATACGTAAAAAAAGAAAGTTAAATTTATAAAACACGTACTAGAACAATCTAGACATCAGCATAAAACGTGATTTGTGGGTGTACTTACGTTATAACATTAATTTCAGTAGGGCGGAAGTACGTAACCATAAAATATGGAGGTAAAAACAATATCAAGTAATCGCTTCTTGTATTAACGTGATTTTGAAATAATCTTAATTCCCCCCCCCCCCCTTTTCCCTTTTCCAAGAGGGGGGGGGGGCGGGGCGAGGAATTCCCCACTGGTTGAGAACCACTGCTCTATACGACGCTAATCTATCTGTTCTTCTGTATTAATCACATTCTCCCACGCCTGCCGTATGATGCATCAAATCCGTCTTTAAATGATAGGTTACAGCCACCCTATTGTCATGATCTGTCCACGGTCCAGACACACCCACCAGTAACCATCTAGTCAGCGTGTTCAAGAAAATTAGTTGCATATCCTTTACATGACGTCGCAGTCAACAAAAGATTTTATTTTTTTTTGATGTTTCTGATTTCTTGGTAAGTTTACGTTCATTTGTTTGCTTTCTGAACGACCGGCACTTATACCATTTTATGAACACCAACGCAAGGCGGTCTGCTTCCAAATCTCCCGCAGCTGTGTTTCGCACGCGGTATGCGGGATAACGAATTGTGTCCGTGACTCCTTCGCCACAGAGCCTGCTTGGTCTCTTCAGTGTGTACAATAACTCCCATAAATAACCGCCTAATGTCTTCTGTACATGTAGCTTATAAATTGCAGTAAAATTGGCAATCTCCCATTGGCTAAAGCCACGACACAAATACGCAACACTAAAATTACTCACTGGGATTAGTTTTCTAAATCTTTGTGAAATGGAATCTTGCCAATGAAGTCAGAGCGACCTAACCAGTTATAGAAGAGGGGATGGCTGTGCAGTGATGTTAATCTAGAGCGACGTAACCAGTAATGGGAGATTGTAAGCAATAGAGTTTCATCTCGAGAGGCTAAGTGTAGATGGCATGTCAATGATAAATTTGTAACTCAATGTTGTGCCATTATCCCTTATCCTACTGTGCCATAAATACAATTTACGAAATAATTGAAGACATTTAGCAAACTCTATTTGGTGTGGCTCCAATACTTGCTACTCTACAGAAAAACGGAAAGGACCCATTTTACACCCCTTGAGGTGTATTGGGTATATGGTTCTATTGTGATGTTTTTATAGATCTCTCGGCACTCGCCGGGTGATGTGGTCAGTATCGGACTTTTTTTTTTTTTTTTTAGCATATCCTTTTACAGGACTTAGCTGTCAACACCAGCATCTTTCAGCTGTATGTTGATCTCTTGGCAAGATTACGCTCAGTAGTTTGCCATTGCTTTCTGAGCGGCCGGCTCAGTATCCCGCAAGTCACGAGCGGGGGTCGAACCGCCTCAGCTCTCGCTCCGCTACGAGACTCTGCGTGATAAACGGGATTACAGAGAGAAAGTGTTGTAACCCCACAGCCAGAGAGACCGGCCAGTATCGGACTGACCGCTTTATTTCACAGCTCCCAGTACTTTATTTTCTTGTACCCAATACTTTACTTCCCAGCTCCCAGTACTTTATTTCCTTGTGTCCAGATTAAGTTGGGTCGACCTGAGAGCTTTGGTCAGTTTTTAAAATCCGTTCTATGAACATTTGAACTCGTGCCTGCAGGATAATTGATAAATATTTAGTTAAATGTATGGCTCAAATTCATTTAAGTTTTTTTTAAGACATCACTTCTCGTAAAATGTGTGCCGATGAGTGGTCTGATTGTATGGTTATAAGTTTATCTGAATTAAGCTTCTGCGACAAAAATACCAGTAATCTCATCTCATCCCATGTCATCTCATCTCATCTTGTTCCTCTTGTACCTTGTGGTTTCGAGAAACAGCGAGAGAGTGCCAGTTTATGGGTTTCGTACATCGAGATTTCCATGGACTGTTAAATCAAGATTAAAGGTGGGGTTATAGAAGCTCCAGATTTCATTAGAAAACAGCAAGTGAAATTGTTAGGCCATATAACTAGGCTACCAACTAATAGAATACCACAACAAGCAATGATGTACAAACCAAATGGAAATACCAATCATGATCGCCCAAAATGAGCCGATCAAAGATGTGGTTGTTCATCAAGTACGCTTACAGTTTTGTATACATTTTGAAAATAACCGTTAGACCTATCTTTTCGCAGACAGCTCAACGTATTGAAAATAATGTGATCGGTATTTGACTACCTCAATTACTCGCGTGGGAAATTCGTTTGTACACATTTTTATAAGCCTGAGTCGACCCCGGAGTTGTTCTGAGGTTAAATGGTATTCCCGTTCCTACAGAACGCTGAATACTGAATCACTACGCTACCATGGTTCCCATATAAGCTGTGTGGTGCTTTCTATTTGTTATTCTTTTTTTGCATATCCTTTACAGGACATCGCTGTCAACACCAGCATCTTTCAGCTGTATGTTGATTTCTTGGCAAGATTACGCTCAGTGGTTTGCCATTGCTTTCTGAGCGGACGGCTCACATACCCCGTAAGTTACTGATGCGATTCGAACCACTGCTGATTCTAACCGTCATCACGTTAACCGACGAGAGTATACGAGATTACGGAGAAAAGTCATAACCTCTAAGCCACGAAGCCGGCAGATTTGTTATTCTTCAGCAACCAAAATTTGTTATGTGTGTATTCCGGCATGGGTCATAATACTACGGTCGGTCTGCGGTCTTCACTGGCCTCCCACAGTTTGTCCTATAGGGTTGTTACTGTGGTTCATGGCTTCATGCATCAAAGCATCAGTTTCTAGTATATCGGCATGTTTCCTGTAGCTGTCTTGAAAAATTAATTGGCCTAAACTTAAAATGTGTATGTGCTTTTATGCAATTTTCTAGAAATGTTAGTCACAGCGGATGTTTTGGCAGCCTTCGCGGCTTCTCAGATTGGTCTTTGAAGTTCAAGAGATTTAATATCTAGAGTTGTGGATATATTTTAGATGAGGGTGGGGAAGTCTTGCTTCTCGTCGCACCAGAAGTTATTCTTAATCCAATTTGTACACTTTGCCTAATTTTCCAAAGTTCATTGTTACTGCTGTTGTCCAGAAACTTGAGTCCTCATTCGTAATGTATTCACCTGCTTCAGACTAGACTTGCTTTAGAAATGTTATGTTTGGTCCTAATGATGTTCCGGTTAGCTCGTCGTACATTACGGCTAATCTTTGAGTCTAAACAAAACGTGTTGTATACATGAATTCCAGATGATGTGTTTATCCAGGGTAGCACCAAGGAATGTGATTTTATCTGTCTGGCAGCCTCGGTGTAGTAGGAGCTAGCACTTATAACTTGTGGCTCTGTGTCATATATTCGAACCCTCCTCAAGACGGGTTTATTTTTTCATCCAACTCATTTTCCAAATCGACCCAGTCTACAATAACACCAGAAATATTTCTGGAAAGTAAAGGCGGCCACCCGATGCTGAAAAAAATCACCATATGCTAAATAAGTCTAATGGAATAAAACGTGGCCCTTACCATTTTGTTTACATGAGGTATCGGCTAATCTGTTTAAAAGTGTGAATATATTGCTCTTTGCATGGAAAGCTAGGGAAAAAACGGTTAGTCTTACATCGCTATTCTTTTTTCCAGATGTTTACTTCCTCTGCTGTCTTTGAAGTAGATATGAAGTTGATGAAGTGTTTCTGTGGTTGTTCATACAGACAAATAATCTTCATGTATGTTGTTTTAAATATGTTGGTGTCGGCAATTGATGGTGTATTTTATGTCAGGTGAACAGTGAGTGAGTAGGCTAGCGCCATCCTGTACTGTGAGTCTTTCTTTCCCTTTCTTATTCTCTCTCTCTCTCTCTCTCTCTCTCTCTCTCTCTCTCTCTCTCTCTCTCTCTCTCTCTCTCTCTCTCTCCTCTGTTTTTCTGTCACTGTCTCACTCTACTTTTTCTCTGTATGTCTCTCTTTTTCTCTCTCTCACTCTCTTTCTTGCTATTTCAATTTTTCTCTCGCGTTCTTTCTCTCGCTCTTGCTCTTTCTCTTTATCTCTTCACTCTCTCTTGCTCTCTCTCTCTCTCTCTCTCTCTTTCATTCTTGCTCTCTCTTTATCTCTATCACTCTACCATTGTCTCTCTCTTCGTTTCATCTCTCTCTCTCTCTCTCTCTCTTTCGCGCGCGCGCGCGCGCTCTATTTCTTTCTCTTTTCCTCTCTTCTCACATCCCCATATTTTCCTCATCCTTCCTCCCTCCCCATCCCCTCTGTCTCAGTTTAATTAATTTGTTGAGACGCCTTCCAATATATCGCTGGCAAACAGTTAACACAGGAAGTCTCAGATCCAAGAATGCATGCAGTGGGCAATTTGTGATTGTAGCATTTTGATCAAAGGCTGTCTTCTGCTCATTGTCAAAAGCAATTGGGAATAAGAGACGATGACGAGACCTTTCCTTTTTCTGTCTTTTTTTCTTTACCATATCAACTTTTCTTTTTCTTTTCTTTTTTTTTTTCCTTTTTAACTTTCGTTTTTTTTGTTTGTTTTTTTTTCAATTTAGGAACGCTTTTTCAACTTCTTCTCTCCAGTAGCTTAGTTGGCCCCTAATATATTCTGTACTACCTGGAGACTGTAATGTCTCCCAATGGGAAGATTGGTGAGTTTTTAGACAAGACTTGTGTCTCCAGAGAACTGTCGCAGCTTACTGGCTAGACGCTGCTGTGATTGTGGTCAAGTCTTGTGTCTCCAGGGAACTCTAGCAGCTTACTGGCTAGACGATGGCCTGATTGTAGTCAAGTCCTGTGTCTCCAGGGAACTGTCGCAGCTTACTTGATAGACGCTGGCCTGATTGTGGTCAAGTCTTGTGTCTCCAGGGAACTGACGCAGCTTACTGGATAGACGCTGGCCTGATTGTGGTCAAGTCTTGTGTCTCCAGGGAACTGACGCAGCTTACTGGATAGACGCTGGCCTGATTGTGGTCAAGTCTTGTGTCTCCAGGGAACTGTCACAGCTTACTGGATAGACGCTGGCCTGATTGTGGTCAAGTCTTGTGTCTTCAGGGAACTGACGCAGCTTACTGGATAGACGCTGGCCTGATTGTAGTCAAGAATTGTGTCTCCAGGGAACTGTCACAGCTTACTGGATAGATGCTGGCCTGATTGTGGTCAAGTCTTGTGTCTCCAGGGAACTCTAGCAGCTTACTGACTAGACGATGGCCTGATTGCTGTCAAGTCCTGTGTCTCCAGGGAACTGTCACAGCTTACTGGCTAGACGATGGCCTGATTGTGGTCAAGTCTTGTGTCTCCAGGGAACTCTAGCAGCTTGCTGGCTAGACTATGGCCTGATTGTAGTCAAGTCTTGTGCCTCCAGGGAACTGTCGCAGCTTACTGGCTAGACGCTGTCATGATTGTAGTCATGTCTTGTGTCTCCAGGGAACTGACGCAGCATACTGGATAGACGCTGGCCTGATTGTAGTAAAGTCTTGTGTCTCCAGGGAACTCTCGCAGCTTACTGGCTAGACACTGGCCTGGTTTCGAATCCGCATCGGGATGGATTTGGAAACTTGACCTGGGCTACCGGGCCGACCCAGCCTTTTAAAGGTATCAGAAAAAGTCTTGGAAAGTAAAGGCGGCCGCCGCGGTACTGACCACATTACCTACCGAGTTCGATTGGACTAAAAATATCATTTTCGCACAATCCGCTCAATGCGCCTTAAGGAAGGTAAAATGGTCCTTTACTGACTTTACTTGCTTGTCTTTCCCAATCTGTGCATTGGTTGGTCTACTCAGCTCAGTTTATTTATACTTGTGTAATTCTTTGGGTCTTTGATATCCTCTTCTTTGTTCAGAATGAGGTGAACATGTGTCTCTTCCTTCCAAGACGATGGCACACGATTTTTGTGCTAGCTCTATCTGAAGATCATCAGGAGAAGCTGTTGTGATAAAAGAATTGTGGTATTCACATTTCACATTGTGTTATACTCGTGTATAATTCTGGCGGGTCATAGTGTCTTTTTAGCTATAACTTGTACAGGCAGTCTTCTAGCTTCTGCGTGATAAATTTTTGCTGACGAGCGCGCTCCTTGTGTTCTTGAGAGTCAGCTTTTCAGAAGACAGTTGTGCTAAGTTGTGATTTCTTGCATTTTCCAAGCCCCGATGATGCATTGCCACGTATTGTATTACTAAACTTTGTTTTATATTCTCAATGCAAGTTTCTTAATATATTTTAACGTTTCTGCACATTTCAATTTTCTGGTTAGATAATTTGATAACGTATGATTCGTCCTCAGTATGGTAGGCAAATACATATGTGATACTTTAATCAGAAGAAACACAGCAGAACTAACAGATCTGGATACTTACAACCACATAAATATTGCTACAAGAAGTGTTTCAGCAATTGTACAGGTGTGAATTGTACCAATATTGCAAACAAGAGGAGCAGATAGAGGACTTTTGATGTCACCAAAATCACAAACATTCATTAAAAGCTTAGGGACTTTTGACGGCAGCGAAATCACAAACAAGAATAGTCTCTTGATGACTTTTGATGGCGCCAACATTGTAAACAACAGCAATATCTTGGAGGCATTTGAAGAGATCAACATTCCATATAATTGCATATCAGCCATAGAATGCTTGTGAATGTTCTACAGTTTAACCGCATAGCATATCCTGAGTGTAGGAAAAGCTGAGAAATCATTTTATTTTCCCTAATTGACAACTTCTTCCCAAGTTCCAGATCAATAAATGTTACCCATATACTTCACTTCGACTCAGAACATGGCTACAAGGCTCCTTTACCATAACATGCAACTTCCCAGTTTGTGTCTGCAGGTTTTCAACGTTAAGTCTGGTGGCTAAAAGTTAATTATGTTCCAGGCGATCAAACATGTCTTTGATTTAGTTATGTGTAAAATATGACGTTGCCTGATTCCAACAGCTTACCATTTCTTTGAAGTTCATTTAAAAACAGATTAAGCTAAATGAATATACTTAAAGAAAATGAAACGGCAAATATTTAACGAGTGGTGTGGAACGCTAAGAACGTAACACAAGCTGGATCACAGGTTTATGAGATGGCTTAGACATTCACACCCTCGTTGCTCTTAAAACGTTATTCGTTACTTTTTTTTATAACAGTTACATTTTGTTTTCTAACTGTTACTTTTTTTTTAAAACTTATACCTTTTTCATAACTGTTACCATTTTTATAACTGTATATGGAAGTGGGGAGGAGTTCTGTTTCAAACAGCTCTACTCGAATGTCGAGTCCCATTCTAATTAAGTCATTGGTAATTTCAAATTTAGACAAGCCAACGAAAGTTTATTATGATTTGCCATCTTGGTTTTAGGTAACCCGTTGATGTGTGTGTGTTATTTTGTTAGTGATGTCATTAATTCTTTTGTGCATTAATTTGGTATTACGGGTGTTGTGTTGGTTTTCAATTTCCTTGCAATTTTCTTCAAGCCATGTTTCTTTTGCCTCTTTGCATAATTTCCTAATTTTCCTGTGAACCTCTTCATATTTTTCCTTGTTATTTTTGTTATTTCTTCTTATTTCCATGAGTTTTAAGATGTCATCCGTCATCCATTTCTTGCGTCCTATTAATTTTATTTTTGGGATGGTTGTTTCTGCAGCTTGGTTGACTGATTTCTTTAATATTTCCCATTGATCGTTGACATCTTGAAATAACATTTCCATATCGGACAATGTTTCAAATCTGTTCTTTACCTTTACGTTGAATTTATCTTTTATCTCTTCACTCTTCAGTGCCCGTAGATCAAATTTTGTATTTCTTGGTGTATATTTGACTTTCTTTAATTTTATATGTATATTGCTTAAGATTAATCTATGGTCGCTGTAGCAGTCTGCGCTTGGTATAGTTTTTGCGACTTTTAAGGCATTTCGAAATCTTCTATTGATGAGAATGTAATCAATCTGATTTATTATCTTAAGATCAGGACTCCTCCATGTCCATAATCTCCTTGGGTGCTGTTTATACCAGGTGCTTCCAATAATCAAATCATGCTCTTCTGCCCACCGAACAAGTCTGCAACCTCTTTCATTATGTTCCCCGAGTCCATACTTGCCTACTGTGCATCCGTCCGTTTCCAGCTTTGGCATTCCAGTCACGCATTATGATATTTATTTCACAATTATTACATTTCTTGAAGACATTCTCTAAATCATTATAAAATTCATCAATGCTGTCATCACTACTATCTGCTGTTGGTGCACAAACTTCTTTCACTTCTTTCAAACGTGTATATAATACTTCTTTCATGCGTGTATATAATACTACTTTCATACGTGTATATAATACTTCTTTCATACGTGTATATAATACTTCTTTCAAACGTGTATATAATACTTCTTTCATGCGTGTATATAATACTTCTTTCATGCATGTATATAATACTTCTTTCATACGTGTATATAATACTTCTTTCATACGGGTATATAATACTTCTTTCATACGTGTATATAATACTTTTTTCATACGTGTATATAATACTTCTTTCATACGTGTATATAGTACTTCTTTCATACGTGTATATAATACTTCTTTCATATGTGTATATAGTACTTCTTTCATACGTGTATATAATACTTCTTTCATACGTGTATATAGTACTTCTTTCATACGTATATATAATACTTCCTCCATACGTGTATATATTACTTCTTTCATACGTGTAATAATACTTCCGTCATACGTGTATAGAGTACTTCTTTCAACGTTTATATACTACTACTTTCATACGTGTATATAATACTTCCTTCATACGTGTATATAATACTTCTTTCATATGTGTATATAGTACTTCTTTCATACGTGTATATAATACTTCTTTCATACGTGTATATAGTACTTCTTTCATACGTATATATAATACTTCCTCCATACGTGTATATATTACTTCTTTCATACGTGTAATAATACTTCCGTCATACGTGTATAGAGTACTTCTTTCAAACGTTTATATACTACTACTTTCATACGTGTATATAATACTTCCTTCATACGTGTATATAATACTTTTTCACACGTGAGTAGGGTAGGCTAGGTCCAATTTCGGGAATGAGCCATGAGGAGTCGTGTATATGGCATTGTTTTCATACGTGTATAGAGTATCGTAACATGTATCATACATGTATATATTACTTCTTGCATACGTGTATTTAGTACTTCTTTCATACGTGTATATAATACTTCTTTCATATGTTTATAGAGCACTTCTTTCATACGTGTATATATTACTTCTTGCATACGTGTATATAGTATTTCTCTCAAATGTGTATATATTGCTTCCTGCATACGTTTATACAGCACTTCTTTCATACGTGTATATAGTACTTCTTTCATACTTGAGTAGGGTAGGCTAAGTTCAATTTCCCCTTCGAGACAGGGAATTATTTTTCATTGATCCGGGGGATGTACCATTAGGAGCTGCGAGGGCGCCAATGGATATCATGCTTGCCTGCCAGCGCGATGGTCTCGTGTTCAAATCCCAATCAAAGAGGAGTTTTAACCTGGTTCTGGGCTTCCGGATTGATCAATCCTTAAGAAAAATGGATGCCAGGAACTGTCGTGGGAAGCTGTCAAGAATGAGAAGTCAAAATTTAAGTCCACATCACCGGCAAGTGAAATGAGTCCACAATACCTCGGTCAGAAAAGACATCTTAAGCATGTTAAACCCCTCAGCCATGCTGACCTCACTGAACAAGCAATTGGAAAGTCTAATTGAAGCCCAGGAGATGTGGATATGTTGTAGAATAGGTCATATTTCATGGAGACAAAATCAATCAACTAGAGAGGTTCTAGAGAGGCTGGGAATGAAAAGAGCGTTAATTTAATCAATGCACAAGAGCAAAGTTAAATATGTTTGTCACATTAAAAGATGGGGAAAAACATTCTTGTAAAAACTAAACTAGATTTCAAGGCAAGTGAGTGACTGGCAGTCTGCAATATTGATGGGAAGATAACATTGAGAGATGGTTGGACAGCAGACTTTCAAAGAGTACAACAATGAAGCGAGAGTGTTGGAGAATGGCAGCCAACCTACATCAGATTGATTGATTCATTGAATGGTTAGTGTACTTGCTTGCTAATAGATTGATCTGGGATACACTTCTCAGCATTTAGAGGACTGGGTTAGTTGTCCTAACCACTACATCTCTTGGCTTGACCCAGAATCTTTGGTAGAAAGGAAAGATGATGATGAGTGGAGTAACTGTTCACTTCAATGTATGCCATGTTCAAGTATATCTTCTGCTGCAATAAGTTTCCTAAACTCAGCGGTCAAAACAATAAAGAGATAGATTACGCCATGTATCCAGTAACAATTAAATGTATCAAGTTTATGTTCAAGATGAACGCTTTGTAACCATACAACACTTTTACACTAGAGGATTATGATGGTGAGTTGTTATTTGTAAAGAAAAATATAACACGAAAATGTGATATTACAATAGCATAGCTGGATTAAAATTGACCAGGTCCTCCATGGATTATTCTATAAATGTGTGGGATATCATTGGTCTATAAATGTGTGGGGATATTATTAATCTATAAATGTGTGGGGATATCATTAGTCTATAAATGTGTGGGGATATTATTAATCTATAAGTGTGTGGGGATATCATTAGTCTATAAATGTCCTACAAGAAACAAATGAAGATCGTAAACTGATTAGAGACATTAGACGTAGACAGTCAAAATAATGTTTTGGGAGTGTTATGAAAAGAAATGAATTGGAGAACTCGGTGACAACTGGCAAGATCGAAGGGAGGAGACCAAAGGGAAGACCAATAATTAAATACCTGGATGGTTTGGCCACGTGGCATGGTCGAGACAGAAAAACGGAGCTAATCCACGACTCTGGTGATCGAGTGAGATGGCAAAACATGACCGCCCACGCTTATCGGCATGGCACATGATGGGTGGATCATTAGTCAATAATGTATGGGGATATAATTTGTCTATAAATGTGTGGGGATGTGATTAGTCTATAAATGTGTGGGAAAATTATCAGTCTATAAATGTGTGGGAATATCATTAGCTTATAAATGTGTGGGGCTATCATTAGTCTATAAATGTGTGGGGATATCATTAGTCTACAAAAATGTGGGGATATTAGCGGGGATATCATTAGTCTATAAATGTGTGGGAATATCATTAGTCTATAAATGTGTGGGGATATCATTTTGCCCAAATATGCCTCAAAGTATGGGAAAGTGTCCTTTACATTGTGTGTGTGTTTTTTTAATCAGCTCTGACGCAATTTGAAATTAACTTTCATTCGTACAAATTAATGTGTGTGTGTGTGTGTGTGTGTGTGTGTGTGTGTGTGTGTGTGCATGAGTGTGAGTGTGTGTGTGTGTATAGGTGTGAGTTTTGAGTGTGTATGAGTATAAGTGTGTGTATGAATGTGAGAGTGAGTGTGTCTATGTGTGTGAGAGTGATAGTGAGTGGGTGTTTTAGTGTGCTTTTGTGTGTAAGTATGTGTTTGAGTGTGAGTGTATGAATGCGTGTGAGTGTGCGTGTTAGTTGTGAGTGTGTGTGTGATTGTCAGAATGAGAGTGTGTGAGTGTGTAAGATTGAGCATGTATGTATAAATATGTGTTGTTGTTGTTGTTGTTGTTGTTGTCACAACTCTAACCAACGCTGAAGAAGCAGGTTGAAAGAGACCGAGATTGGAATTTTTGTTTTCGAAAATTGGAATTGTTGTTGTTGTGGTTTTGTGGTTGTAGTTGTTGTTGTTGTTTTGGTTGTTGTGGTGGTTGTTGTGGTGGTGGTGGTGGTGGTGGTGGTGATGGTGATGGTGGTGATGGTGGTGGTGGTGGTGGTGGTGGTGGTGGTGGTGATGGTGATGGTGGTGGTGGTGATGGTGGTGATGGTGGTTGTGGTGGTGGTGGTGGTGGTGGTGGTGGTGATGGTGATGGTGGTGGTGGTGGTGGTGATGGTGGTGGTGGTGGTGATGGTGGTGGTGTTGGTGGTGGTGGTGGTTGTTGTTTTGGTTGTTGTGGTTGTTGTTGTTGTGGTGGTCGTGGTGGTGGTGGTGGTGGTGGTGGTGGTGGTGATGGTGATGGTGGTGGTGGTGGTGGTGATGGTGGTGGTGGTGGTGGTGGTGGTGGTGGTGGTGATGTGGTGGTGGTGGTGGTGGTGGTGGTGGTGGTGGTGGTGGTGGTGGTGGTTGTTGTTGTTGTTGTTGTTGTTTCCAAAGGGAAACTCTCAAGGTAATGTTTAGCAGTTATTTTCGTGCCAGTTTTATCTCAAAGTGACAAATACCCTTGACAGCTCGGTACAAACTGTGCATATTTCACGCCAGTCCTCTGGATGAACACAGCGGACCTCATTACCTTATGATGGACGGACTACAGAATCCCATCAATGATCAGGAGAGAACGAATTAATTAACAGCTTTTGGGGCGGAAGTTGCACGTAATTATGAAGATTACGTAATTTAATTTACAAGGTCGTGGAGCAGTAATAAGGTCAGAGTGGGTTTGTTAACATGTTTGTGACCTAAGCATGTGTTACTTTAACTCTTCCAATCCCAATGTGTTAGTCTGAAGTAATACATAGATCGGAGTTAAAGTAACTATTCAAATAGGGCTAGGAAATGTAAAAATTGCCTAAGATCCATCCATCATGTGCCATGCCGATAAGCGTGGGCGGTCATGTTCTGCCATCTCACTCGACCACCAGAGTCGTGGATCAGCTCCGTGTTTCTGTCT
The DNA here is from genome assembly GCA_014155875.1 of Cepaea nemoralis. Taxonomy (NCBI): domain Eukaryota; kingdom Metazoa; phylum Mollusca; class Gastropoda; order Stylommatophora; family Helicidae; genus Cepaea; species Cepaea nemoralis. The sequence goes on from JACEFZ010012833.1 coordinate 119,466, forward strand.
CGACCATGCCACGTGGCCAAACCATCCAGGTATTTAATTCTTGGTCTTCCCTTTGGTCTCCTCCCTTCGATCTTGCCAGTTGTCACCAAGTTCTCCAAGTCATTTCTTCTCATAACATGCCCAAACAATTTTTACTGTCTACATCTAATGTCTCTAATCAGTTTACGATCTTCATTTGTTTCTTGAAGGACTTGTTCATTATTTTTTCTGTCTAACCATGGTATTCTTTGCATTCTCCTCAGAAACCACATTTCCACAGCCATCAGCTGTTTTTCAGCTTGACTGCTCATTGTCCACGCTTCACATCCATACAAAAGTACAGGTTCTATGTAGCACTTCAACACTCTTTTTCTCGTTTCAATTGATATCTTTGTATTGGTCAGTATGTTTTTCATCTTGCAAAAGGCTACCTTCGCCAAGCCTAAGATATAAGAGGAAATTGTTGAATAGAGTATCAATCAACGTATGAGAGTTCGTAAGAGATATGTAAAAGCTAACTGTTGGATATTAAAATAATTGGGAGTGCAATTAAGGGACTTTCCTTGGAAATCAAGAAAATCTAAACAGTGATTATATAAAAGAAAAACATAACAGCAATATGTGATACTACAGTATAAGGGTAAATGCTTAAGTAAGTCAATAAATGCATATATTTAGGCGCAGTCATTGGATGGCATGTGCTTGGTAGAGATTAAGAGCAGAATAAATTAACTACGTGGTGTTTGTAAAGTCTCACTACACTTTGTAAGTAAAACAAATTTGAAAACTAAAATACGTGATGCCATTAAAATAAATGTGCTCCACAGTCCATCGTGAAACAATATGCAGCGAATGGCTGTCGTCTGCTGGAGTAATTCTTTACACTCTAAACAGAATGGTGTTATCATGGAAGAAAGAACTGTTTTGGAAGAAATTTTTGCAAATCGCACAATATAACGTGGAATTTGGCCTGCTCGTTCTCCAGATCTAACTAAATTAGATTATTATCTATGGGGTTTCTTGAAAGGAAATGTTTACAAAGATAATGTACACACAATATAGGCCCTGAAAGAAGCAATCATAATTACCATTCAAGAAATAACAATAGACACGTTGCAGAAGGTATTTCACGATATAAAGAGACGCGTACACTCACATCTTGAAGCCCGTGATGGACATGTAAACCACCTGTTATCCATCATTGAATACTTCATTGGTACTTTCCAGCTTCCCCAAAACAGCGTTTGACCACAACAGTGACTAATGTAACTAATTTAATGAATATTGTAGCACATTTGTTGATGTCATCATGTACTTCATTTTTCTACACACAAAGTGTAGGGAGACTTTACAAACGGGCGATATAAGCTGCATTTCAAAACATAACAAGTTTCTTATAAAGAATATGACGTCACGTCAGAAAGAGCGTACAGAAATGGTTTATCGAACCTGTTCTGCTGTATGGTGGGGAATCTAGGAATATGAACGAAGATAGTTAGTTAGTCGACAGATCATCCTCATTGCACATCCAACCACTCAGTCCATACGTGCTCTGATCCCATCCTCAGCAAATCCCGCAGCGTATAGCGGCTAACGACACCAGTTCTGTGTTGGTTTATCAATCTTCTTTGGCTTCCTGCGTAGTGTTCTTGTTTGGCCACCCCTCTTGTGATTTGCTGTTTTCGCAGTCTGACCATGGTTGCAGATTCGCAGTTATAACTTGGTTCTCGCACAAGTCTTACTTCTCGTAGAGCATTCAGAATGTCAACCTGGTCCATGGCGCGTCCGCCCTCCACCTTGGCCTTACCTGCGAGCTTGTCAGCCCGCTCATTTCCTTGTACTCCCGCATGCCCTGGCACGAAGATGAAACTAATCTTTGTCAGCCGAGACCGCTCCAGAGACAGCAACCACTCTCTTCGGATCCACCCCATCTCTATCCTCTTGAGCATGCTCATTGAGTCGCTAAGGAAACATGCCCTATTGAATGTCTGTGTCTCGAGCCATGTTATTGCTTTACTTACTGCCATGACTTCCATAGTCAGGCTACTTGTGGTCTCAACAAAAGCACCAGAGTCCTCCTTCACAATTCTCCCTCTGGCCCGCGCCGTGAAGGCCCATGAGCTTCTCACATGTCGGACGACCGACCCATCTGTGTAGATGACAGCATCACCGTCTAACGAATTCTCGAAAATCAACGCTTGTACTTCCGCCTCCACAGCAGCCGGATTTTCTTGTCTGCATTTTCTGTCTAGTTGGATGCAAACTGAAATCTGTTGGCACTTGTACCCACTCCTCGCCAGGTTCTAAGTCCTCCAGTGAACACATCCTGTTGAAGAATGTCTTCGGCTTGACCCATCACGACCTTCCTCTTTTTAACCTGCTGCCCTTCACCTTCCTAATTTACTATGCAGTGAGTGTTGTGTGTTTGCGTTAACTCTGAGGTAGGTACGTGCTCTGCAAATTTGTAGTCTGTCTTCAATGGTTGGAAAATCAAGAAGGTAGCGCATCGCCCTGCATGCTGTATCTCTTGTACATCCAAGAATAATGCGCATAGCTTCGTTTTGTATCCTTTCCATCCTTTCTATCTGCTTACGGCTGAGAGTCAGGATTGCCATCGCATACTCAAAAACAGACATGACAGACATAAGAGGTAACGTAGATATGGTTTCTGGGGCGAATACTGTTAACTGATTCAGTGTTATGGGATGATTAATCGTTTTAAGCCATTTTCCATAATTGCCATAGGTTTATATAGAGCAGTTTTCACTATGTAACCCCTTTTAATCTGATGTATAATACGTACAACATGTCTACTATTATAGTAACAACTTTTAAATCATAACTGTGACACACCCCTACTTCCAATTTTTGCCGTCCATTTTGTTTGGTTCAAAACTACTTTTTTGTTTGGCGCTGAATCTGTTGATGCCTTTGACCTCCAGATCAACTAACAAGGATTGCATTGTAGTCGCAATAGCCCAGTGGCTAGACGCTTGGTGTCGTTCCGATGGTCCTGGGTTCGAATGTGCATAGAGGCAATTTTTTAGAATTGACCTGAGCTCCCGGGATGACCCATACTAATCTGGGTACTAAGAAATGTCTTGGGAAGTCAAGGGGGTCGGCGAGATATCGACAACGTCACTCTTGGAGTCTACAAAATATGGATCTGGTGCCATATGCCCGATACTCCATAGACGTGAAACCAGGGCCCTGGATTTGTGATCTGGAATGGGGTGATAAAAGTAGATTTTCTTTTACAACTGTAAGAAAAAGGTAAACAGTGAGCTGGGGTTATATAATGGGAATGAAGGCGTGGGATAACATCGTGACGACTGGAAAGAGCAGCAGAAGATGACAGACTGAGAGAAATTAGGCTTGGTGCTTTACGACGATTGCATGGGGACTGCCATCAATAGAATTGATTCAACAGACCGAGGACTGAGATCCGTGGAGAAACGTGAACCACCAAGTCACTTTACAGCGTATATGATGATGCTGATCAGTTCCTTGGTACAGAATGAGGAATCTGCAGTAATGATATCAATCAACAGAATAGGGTAAGTTAAAGTAATAACTGTCTGGGATAGAAAGAGTTAATCTTTAACGACTATTCCGCCCCATGAAACAGAATAACCTAACGCCGAGGGTACCACGGCTCTGCCTTGCCTTAACAACATAATTACCCGGAAGCGGCCTACTCAAGTACTTAGTGACAGCACACGGGCAAGCTGAAGTATATGGTATCCGTGAAGTTTTCACACCCTTTACCAGTAATTGCTGTGAAAAATCAGACTGTCAGGTGTTTCTTCAAGAGCCTAGACAGCTGGCGATGGCGATCAGAACCTTCTTCTGGTGATGTTCATGATAAACTCTCAATATGCTGAGCCCCACTTCAAGTGGCTCGTGAAAATAAAGCCCCATAATTTATCAAATTCTGTTAAGATGTGCTCCAGTAGTTGAGACTTTTCAAGTTGGAAATAAATAAAATATGTGGTTCGTTATCCGTTCCAGTATATCTACAAGTCACTTATCGTAATTTGCACGGAAACGTATGGTGGAATTCTCTGTTATAAGATTATGTGAAACTATAACCTGCTGATTATATACTGTTCAAATAAAAGAAACGCAACATTTTGCAGTTTCAATTGCAAACTTATACCAACATTTTATTTTACGGAATTAATGTTTCACTGCTGACATGAAGAAACTTTCCGACTTAAACAATGAAATTATGTGCTTTAAATTTGGTTTACCGGTCTCCCTGGCCTAGGGGTTAACGTCTTTCTCCGTAATCCCGTATATTCTCGTGAGTAACGTAACCTGCGCGAGAATTGGTAGCGGTACTCGCCGCGTTGGTAACTTACGGAAAGTTCAGAAAGCAATGGCAAACTACTGAGCGTAATCTTGCCTAGTACATCAAGTTCGGCTGGAAAATGCTGATGTTGACTGCAACGTCCTGTAAGGGATATGCAACCCCAAAAAAAAAATTGGTTTGGGCTATTAGTCTTTGCGACTGAGGTCTCCGTTTCAATAAGGCGTATGGCCTCCTATTGCGTCTATCAGAGAACGACCTCTCCTTGACAAGGATCCGATTAGCCGTTGGATCTGTTGTTGTGGGGTGTCTGCAGTGCAAGAGACAACTGTCGGAGATTGACTGGAGCCTCGTCTCGCTGGCTGAGTCGTTTGTCGAGTTCATCCCATAAGTGTTTTATGGGGTTCATGTCCGATGACATGGCTGGCCTCGGAATGGTCTGGACGTTGTTGTCAGCGAGGAACTGGGTGGTGAGATGTGCCACATGAGGTCAAGCGTCATCCTGCTGAAAAATCGACCCTCGTGCAGCCAGAAGTGGAAGGACGTGAGAATGAACACTTTCAGCGACGTATCGTTGGGCATTCAGGCGCCCTTCAATTGCACGAGGTCACTTCTTCCCATGAAGTTGATCCCCCCAACCCCCACATCAGTGTACCTCCACCACCGTGTGGAGGAGCCTCATTAACGCTGTTCTGGGTGTAGCGCTCACAAACTCTGCGGTAAACGCTTCTCCGTCTATCGTGTCGCTGGAGCACAAAAAATGATTTATCACTAAATCAAACCCGTCTCCAGTCATTCCCACCGGTGCATTGACGATGCTGATTCGTCCACTGCAGTCGGTTCTGGCGATGCCGGTCCGTAAGAACAGGACCTTTGTAGTGTCTTCTAACCCAAAGACCAGCGTCATGCAGCCGGTTGCTGACCGTTTGATCTGAAATTCGACGAGCTCCGTGCATTGACTGAGCTGTGGAGGACGCAGATGCAAATCGATTCTTAAGGTGACGCAACCGTATAAAGCGGTCTTCGGCAGCAGTTGTGATTCTGGGTCTTCCACTGCGCGGCCGGTCTGCCACTGAAATCTTGAAATCGCCTCCAAAGGAGACTAATGGTGCTTCTAACCACATTAAATTCTCCGGCTACTACACTTTGTGACTGTCCAGCCCGTAAACGTCCAACAATGATGAGTCTTTGTTCTGTAGTGAGATGAGCCATACTTGCGAATTGAATGTTCAACTGAATTTATTCGAGGAGCCTCAATATTTTATAGGCATTCAATAATATGGTCAGAGAGTTGCGTGTTCAGTAAGTTTCACGGGATTATCATGAACCTGTCACGAGTTATTGTCAAAAATGTTGTTCTGACCTTGACCTCTTTCATGACATCACGAATCATGAAGTGAGTACAATTCAGGTAACCACGAGAAGTTAATGACCAGATGGACACAGTCGATAGGTTCACTAATGTCCAATCAGCGAATATCTTTTATAGAAGTAACACCACAATGTTGCGTTTCATTTTCTTTTCTTTTTTTTTTTTTTGAACAGCATTAATTACCAATCATGACCCGAGATTTCATCCGAAACATGTCCTTGCAGAAGACGTTATTTGTGCGCATAGACTAAATAGGAGTTGTTTACATACTTCCGTATATATAGCGGTGATAGCGTAGTGGCTGGACGCTTACCTGCCACCCCGGTGGTCATGGTTCCCATCTACCACAAGCATTAAATTCCGCTTCAGTGGGCACAGTCGTTTTGAACAGGTTTTGGTACAGAAAAAAAAAATGTTACCCTAAAAATGACAAATATTTCATTGATTGCCAGGACTTGTGCCAGCCTTGTACAAATCACATAGTTTCGCGTTATAATTATATTCTCAGAAAACAATTAGAAAATCGATACCTTACATCGAATGTTACAACGTAATATTCACATAACTGCTATTTCAGTTCGCCAGCACGGAAAGCACGTAACTGGGTATTTGATAAGAACATGAGTGTTCCTAGGGACACAACCACAGCTTTACGGTTTCAAGTGTTTGTGATTTATTTTACAGTAAATACCCCAGGTGTGCCTTCCACGTCTAGTACCAGCTTCGGTCGCCCCCTCGACAATCCATAAGGAGCATTTGAGTAATGCAGGTGGTGGTAGTATGCGTGATTGTGGAATTCTAGTATGCAGATGTGTAATCTATTATTACTTTTATTTTTGGCGCGTTATTATGCATGGGTGTGGGTGTATCTTGTTGCGTGTAACCCATAAAGTATTTCCTTAAAAATTCCTCCGTTATTACTATTTGTTATGCTCTGTGTGAAATGAACGCCTATTTTATTTGGAGGAGCGTGTGTTATTACTGCCCTAATTCTCTCCAGCTGAGCGGGAATACCAATGAAATTACAAGAAGGCTGGTTTTTTTATATTTCTAATCTATACCAGCCGTCTACCTGATCTAGGTGTTACACGACTTTCTCCGTAATCCCGTATACTCTCGTGAGTAACGTGACGTGTGCGAGAATTGGTAGCGGTTCTCTCCGCGTCCGTAACTTAGGGGTATGTTAGCCGGTCGCTCAGAAAGCAATGTCAAACTACTGAGCGTAATCCTGCCAAGAAATCAACAATGCAGCTGAAAGATGCTGATATTGACAGCGATGTCCTGTAAAGGATATGCGAACAATAAACACAAAATTATACCAACGTTGTTGAACCATAGCACATCTATCTCGGAGGTCTTGTGTTCGATTATCTTCCAGAAATCTCAGTGGATTTGCTTTCGGCATATGTAATGTGTATGTGTGCCTCTCTGTGTTTATGTGTATGAGTGTGTGTGTGTGTGAGAGAGAGAGAGAAAGAGTGAGAGAGAGAGAGAGAGAGAGAGAGACAGAGAGAGAGAGAGAGAGAGAGAGAGAGAGAGAAAGAGAGAGAGAGAGAGAGAGAGAGAGAGAGAGAGAGAGAGAGAGAGAGAGAGAGAGAGGGGGGGGGAGAGAGAGAAAATAGCTAGAAGGTATTCTAAAAGTAGAATAAGAAGAAAATCTTTGAATACACCTTACTAAATATATTCTATAAGAAGTTTATTATAATCTTATAATCTGTAAGTAAGCAAATCTTTTTTCCAACAAGAAACCTATTGGGTTTATGATGACAGGCCGTAGTTGTCATCTAATCAGTCCTCGGTTCGTGATATGATTAATTTCTTGCCGGTCGCTATTACTTCCCAGGAAAGTTCCTGGTATCCATTTTAGATAGTTTCGAAGTTGGAGCCTCGTCTATTCCACGAGCCCTGCCCTCTACCATCATTCTGCCATTGAGATGTCTAATGTGGCTGAAGTATGGCAGTTTGCCGGCGTTTTATACTGTTTACGGGCCAGTTTTCTTAGATGTTCCGACCTCGCAAGAGTTAATTATATGATTTAAAAACGACAGAGAGGGATTGTTTTCATAATAGAAGGCAACATGTAACTCTCATACTGTATATAGCTGTAACGGTCATGTAAGTTAGCTACACCAATGATGTAAGTTACCTACACCAATGATGTAAGTTAGCTACACCAATGATGTAAGTTAGCTACACCAATGATGTAAGTTAGCTACACCAATGATGTAAGTTAGCTACACCAATGATGTAAGTTAACTACATCAATTATATACGTTAGCTACACCAATGATGGAAGTTAGCTATACCAGTGATGCAAGGTAGCTACACCAATGATGTAAGTTAGCTACACAAATGATGTAAGTTAGCTACACCAATGATGTAAGTTAGCTACACCAATGATGTAAGTTAGCTACACCAATGATGTAAGTTAGCTACACCAATGATGGAAGTTAGCTATACCAGTGATGTAAGGTAGCTACACCAATGATGTAAGTTAACTACATCAATTATATACGTTAGCTACACCAATGATGGAAGTTAGCTATACCAGTGATGTAAGGTAGCTACACCAATGATGTAAGTTAGCTACACAAATGATGTAAGTTAGCTACACCAATGATGTAAGTTAGCTACACCAATGATGTAAGTTAGCTATACCAGTGATGTAAGTTAGCTACACCAATGATGTAAGTTAGCTACACCAATGATGTAAGTTAGCTATACCAATGATGTAAGTTAGCTATACCAGTGATGTAAGTTAGCTATACCAGTGATGTAAGTTAGCTATACCAGTGATGTAAGTTAGCTACACCAATGATGTAAGTTAGCTATACCAGTGATGTAAGTTAGCTATACCAGTGATGTAAGTTAGCTATACCAGTGATGTAAGTTAGCTATACCAGTGATGTAAGTTAGCTACACCAATGATGTAAGTTAGCTATACCAGTGATGTAAGTTAGCTACACCAATGATGTAAGTTAGCTATACCAGTGATGTAAGTTAGCTACACCAATGATGTAAGTTAGCTATACCAATGATGTAAGTTAGCTATACCAATGATGTAAGTTAACTACATCAATTATATAAGTTAGCTACACCAATGATGTAAGTTAGCTATACGAATGATGTAAGTTAGCTACACCAATGATGTAAGTTAGCTATACCAATGATGTAAGTTAGCTACACCAATGATGTAAGTTAACTATACCAATGATGTAAGTTAGCTATACCAGTGATGTAAGTTAACTACATCAATTATATAAGTTAGCTACACCAATGATATAAGTTAGCTATACCAATGATGTAAGTTAGCTACACCAATGATGTAAGTTAGCTACACCAATGATGTAAGTTAGCTATACCAATGATGTAAGTTAGCTACACCAATGATGTAAGTTAACTATACCAATGATGTAAGTTAGCTATACCAATGATGTAAGTTAACTACATCAATTATATAAGTTAGCTACACCAATGATGTAAGTTAGCTATACCAATGATGTAAGTTAGCTACACCAATGATGTAAGTTAGCTATACCAATGATGTAAGTTAGCTATACCAGTGATGTAAGTTAACTACATCAATTATATAAGTTAGCTACACCAATGATGTAAGTTAGCTATACCAATGATGTAAGTTAGCTACACCAATGATGTAAGTTAGCTATACCAATGATGTAAGTTAGCTACACCAATGATGTAAGTTAACTATACCAATGATGTAAGTTAGCTACACCAATGATGTAAGTTAGCTATACCAATGATGTAAGTTAACTATACCAATGATGTAAGTTAACTATACCAATGATGTAAGTTAGCTACACCAATGATGTAAGTTAGCTACACCAATGATGTAAGTTAGCTATACCAATGATGTAAGTTAGCTATACCAATGATGTAAGTTAGCTACACCAATGATGTAAGTTAGCTATACCAATGATGTAAGTTAACTATACCAATGATGTAAGTTAGCTATACCAATGATGTAAGTTAGCTACACCAATGATGTAAGTTAACTATACCAATGATGTAAGTTAGCTACACCAATGATGTAAGTTAGCTATACCAATGATGTAAGTTAGCTACACCAATGATGTAAGTTAGCTATACCAATTATATAAGTTAGCTACACCAATGATGTAAGTTAGCTACACCAATGATGTAAGTTAGCTACACCAATGATGTAAGTTAGCTATACCAATGATGTAAGTTAGCTACACCAATGATGTAAGTTAGTTATACCAATGATGTAAGTTAGCTATACCAATGATGTAAGTTAACTACATCAATTATATAAGTTAGCTACACCAATGATGTAAGTTAGCTATACCAGTGATGTAAGTTAGCTATACCAGTGATGTAAGTTAGCTATACCAGTGATGTAAGTTAGCTACACCAATGATGTAAGTTAGCTACACCAATGATGTAAGTTAGCTATACCAGTGATGTAAGTTAGCTACACCAATGATGTAAGTTAGCTATACCAGTGATGTAAGTTAGCTATACCAGTGATGTAAGTTATCTACACCAATGATGTAAGTTATCTACACCAATGATGTAAGTTAGCTACACCAATGATGCAAGTTAACTACATCAATTATATAAGTTAGCTACACCAATGATATAAGTTATCTACACCAATGATGTAAGTTAGCTACACCAATGATGCAAGTTAACTACATCAATTATATAAGTTAGCTACACCAATGATATAAGTTAGCTACACCAATGATGCAAGTTAACTACATCAATTATATAAGTTAGCTACACCAATGATGCAAGTTAACTACACCAATGATGTAAGTTAGCTACACCAATGATGTAAGTTAGCTACACCAATGATGTAAGTTAACTACATCAATTATATAAGTTAGCTACACCAATGATGTAAGTTAACTACATCAATTATATAAGTTAGCTACACCAATGATATAAGTTAGCTACACCAATGATGCAAGTTAACTACATCAATTATATAAGTTAGCTACACCAATGATGTAAGTTAGCTACACCAATGATGCAAGTTAACTACATCAATTATATAAGTTAGCTACACCAATGATGTAAGTTAACTACATCAATTATATAAGTTAGCTACACCAATGATGTAAGTTAGCTACACCAATGATGCAAGTTAACTACACCAATGATGTAAGTTAACTACATCAATTATATAAGTTAGCTACACCAATGATGCAAGTTAACTACATCAATTATATAAGTTAGCTACACCAATGATGTAAGTTAACTACATCAATTATATAAGTTAGCTACACCAATGATGTAAGTTAACTACATCAATTATATAAGTTAGCTACACCAATGATGTAAGTTAACTACATCAATTATATAAGTTAGCTACACCAATGATGCAAGTTAACTACATCAATTATATAAGTTAGCTACACCAATGATGTAAGTTAACTACATCAATTATATAAGTTAGCTACACCAATGATGTAAGTTAGCTACACCAATGATGCAAGTTAACTACATCAATTATATAAGTTAGCTACACCAATGATGTAAGTTAACTACATCAATTATATAAGTTAGCTACACCAATGATGTAAGTTAGCTACACCAATGATGTAAGTTAACTACATCAATTATATAAGTTAGCTACACCAATGATGTAAGTTAGCTACACCAATGATGTAAGTTAACTACATCAATTATATAAGTTAGCTACACCAATGATGTAAGTTAGCTACACCAATGATGCAAGTTAACTACACCAATGATGTAAGTTAACTACATCAATTATATAAGTTAGCTACACCAATGATGTAAGTTAGCTACACCAATGATGTAAGTTAACTACATCAATTATATAAGTTAGCTACACCAATGATGTAAGTTAGCTACACCAATGATGCAAGTTAACTACATCAATTATATAAGTTAGCTACACCAATGATGTAAGTTAACTACATCAATTATATAAGTTAGCTACACCAATGATGTAAGTTAGCTACACCAATGATGTAAGTTAACTACATCAATTATATAAGTTAGCTACACCATGATGTAAGTTAACTACATCAATTATATAAGTTAGCTACACCAATGATGTAAGTTAGCTACACCAATGATGTAAGTTAACTACATCAATTATATAAGTTAGCTACACCAATGATGTAAGTTAACTACATCAATTATATAAGTTAGCTACACCAATGATGCAAGTTAACTACATCAATTATATAAGTTAGCTACACCAATGATGTAAGTTAACTACATCAATTATATAAGTTAGCTACACCAATGATGTAAGTTAACTACATCAATTATATAAGTTAGCTACACCAATGATGTAAGTTAGCTACACCAATTATATAAGTTAGCTACACCAATGATGCAAGTTAGCTACACCAATGATGCAAGTTAACTACATCAATTATATAAGTTAGCTACACCAATGATGCAAGTTAGCTACACCAATGATGCAAGTTAACTACATCAATTATATAAGTTAGCTACACCAATGATGCAAGTTAGCTACACCAATGATGCAAGTTAGCTATACCAATGATGCAAGTTAACTACATCAATTATATAAGTTAGCTACACCAATGATGCAAGTTAACTACATCAATTATATAAGTTAGCTACACCAATGATGAAGTTACTACACCAATGATGAATTAACTACACAATTTTTTAAATACTAACCAATGATGAAGTTACTACACCCAAAAATATAAGTTAGCTACACCATGATGTAAGTTACTAACCATTATTAATTAGCTACACCAATGATGTAAGTTACTACACCCAAAATTAAGTTAGCTAACCATGATGTAAGTTACTACACCCAAAGATTAAGTTAGCTAACCATGAGTAAGTTACTAACCCTATTAAGTTACTACACCATGATGTAAGTTACTACACCCAAAATTAAGTTAGCTACACCAAAGATGAAGTTAAATACATCATTATATAAGTTAGCTACACCAATGATTAAGTTACTACACAATATTAAGTTAGCTACACCAATGATGAAGTTAACTACATCAATTATATAAGTTAGCTAACCAATGATTAAGTTACTACACCCAAAATAAGTTAACTACACAATTATTAAAATTACTACACCCAAAATAAGTTAACTACACCAATGATGTAAGTTAGCTACACAATGATGTAAGTTAGCTACACCAATGATGTAAGTTAACTACATCAATTATATAAGTTAGCTACACCAATGATGTAAGTTAACTACATCAATTATATAAGTTAGCTACACCAATGATATAAGTTTAGCTACACCAATGATGCAAGTTAACTACATCAATTATATAAGTTAGCTACACCAATGATGTAAGTTAACTACACAATGATGCAAGTTAGCTACACCAATGATAGTAAGTTAGCTACACCAATGATGTAAGTTAACTACATCAATATATAAGTTAGCTACACCAATGATGTAAGTTAACTACATCAATTATATAAGTTAGCTACACCAATGATGTAAGTTAACTACATCAATTATATAAGTTAGCTACATCCATGATGTAAGTTAGCTACATCAATTATTAAGTTAGCTATACCAATGATGTAAGTTAGCTACATCAATGATAGTAAGTTATCTACACCAATGATGTCAAGGTAACTACATCAATTATATAAGTTAGCTACACCAATGATGTAAGTTAGCTACACCAATGATGTAAGTTAGCTACACCAATGATGTAAGTTAGCTACACCAATGATGTAAGTTAACTACATCAATTATATAAGTTAGCTACACCAATGATGTAAGTTAACTACATCAATTATATAAGTTAGCTACACCAATGATGTAAGTTAACTACACCAATGATATAAGTTAGCTACACCAATGATGTAAGTTAGCTACACCAATGATGTAAGTTAGCTACACCAATGATGTAAGTTAACTACATCAATTATATAAGTTAGCTACACCAATGATGTAAGTTAACTACATCAATTATATAAGTTAGCTACACCAATGATGTAAGTTAGCTACATCAATGATATAAGTTAGCTACACCAATGATGTAAGTTAACTACATCAATTATATAAGTTAGCTACACCAATGATGTAAGTTAACTACATCAATTATATAAGTTAGCTACACCAATGATGTAAGTTACTACATCAATTATATAAGTTAGCTACACCAATGATGCTAAGTTAACTAGCACACTCCACTTATATCAGTTAGCTACACCAATGATGTAAGTTAAGCTACATCCATTCTATAAGTTAAGCTACACCAATGATGTAAGTTAGCTACTACCAAGTGGATGTCAGTTAACTACCATCAATTATATAAGTTATCTACACCAATGATGTAAGATTAACTACATCAATTATATAAGTTAAGCTTACACCAATGATGTAAGTTAGCTACACCAATTTATGTATAAGTTAGCATACATCAATTATGATAAGTTAGCTACTACCAAGTGATGCTAAGTTAAACTACATCAATTATATAAGTAGCTACACCAATGATGTAAGTTAACTATATCAATTATATAAGTTAGCTATACCAGTGATGTAATTTACTACATCAATTATATAAGTTAGCTATACCAGTGATGTAAGTTAACTACATCAATTATATAAGTTAGCTATACCAGTGATGTAAGTTAACTACATCAATTATATAAGTTAGCTACACCAATGATGTAAGTTAACTACATCAATTATATAAGTTAGCTACACCAATGATGTAAGTTACTACACAATGATGCAAGTTAACTACATCAATTATTAAGTTAGCTACACCAATGATGTAAGTTAGCTACACCAATGATATAAGTTAGCTACACCAATATTAAGTTAGCTACACCAATGATGTAAGTTAACTACACAATATTAAGTTAGCTACACCAATGATGAAGTTAACTACACAATTATATAAGTTAGCTACACCAATGATGTAAGTTAACTACATCAATTATTAAGTTAGCTACACAATGATGTAAGTTAGCTACACAATATATAAGTTAGCTACACAATGATGTAAGTTAGCTACACCAATGATGTAAGTTAACTACATCAATTATATAAGTTAGCTACACCAATGATGTAAGTTAGCTACACAATTATATAAGTTAGCTACACCAATGATGTAAGTTAACTACACAATTATATAAGTTAGCTACACCAATGATGTAAGTTAACTACATCAATTATATAAGTTAGCTACACCAGTGATGTAAGTTAACTACATCAATTATATAAGTTAGCTACACCAATGATGTAAGTTAGCTACACCAATATGTCAAGTTACTACACCAATATTAAGTTAGCTACACCAATGATGTAAGTTAACTACATCAATTATATAAGTTAGCTATACCAATGATGTAAGTTAGCTACACCAGTGATGTAAGTTAACTACATCAATTATATAAGTTAGCTACACCAATGATGTAAGTTAGCTACACAATGATGTAAGTTACTACATCAATTATTAATTAGCTACACCAATGATGTAAGTTAACTACATCAATTATATAAGTTAGCTACACCAATGATGTAAGTTAACTACATCAATTATATAAGTTAGCTACACCAATGATGTAAGTTAGCTACACAATATTAAGTTAACTATCACCAATGATGTAAGTTAGCTACACCAATTATATAAGTTAGCTACATATAGTATGTAATTAACTACTATCAATTATATAAGTTAGCTACACCAATGATGCAAGTTAACTACATCAATTATATAAGTTAGCTACACCAATGATGTAAGTTAACTACACCAATGATATAAGTTAGCTACACCAATGATACCAATATATAAGTTAGCTACACCAATGATGTAAGTTAACTACATCAATTATATAAGTTAGCTACACCAATGATGTAAGTTAGCTACACCAATTATATAAGTTAGCTAAAGTTAACTACATCAAATATATAAGTTAGCTACACCAATGATGTAAGTTAACTACATCAATATATAAGTTAGCTAACCAATGATGTAAGTTAACTACATCAATTATATAATAAGCTACTAACCAATGATGAAGTTAACTACATCAATTATATAAGTTAGCTACACCAATGATGTAAGTTAACTACATCAATTATATAAGTTAGCTACACAATGATGTAAGTTAGCTACACCAATATATAAGTTAGCTACACCAATGATTAAGTTAACACGATTAAGTTACTACACAATATGTAAGTTACTACACCAATATATAAGTTAGCTACACCAATGATGAGTTAACTACATCAATATATAAGTTAGCTACACAATGATGTAAGTTAGCTACACCAATGATAAGTTACTACATAATAATTATAAGTTAGCTACACCAATGATGTAAGTTAACTACATCAATTATATAAGTTAGCTACCAATGATGTAAGTTAACTAATCAATTATATAAGTTAGCTAACCAATGATGTAAGTTACTACACCAATGATTTATTACTAACAATATAATGTACCAATGATGAAGTTAACTACATCAATTATATAAGTTAGCTACACCAATGAGTAAGTTACTACATCATATAAGTTAGCTACACCAATGATGTAAGTTAGCTACACAATATATAAGTTAGCTACACCAATGTGTAAGTTTACACCAATTAAGTTACTACATCATATAAGTTAGCTACACCAATGATGAAGTTAACTACTATCAATTATAAGTTAATGCTACACAATGATGTAAGTTAGCTACACCAATTAATAAGTTATACACATAGTAGTTAGCTAACCAATGATGTAAGTTACTACAAATAAGTTACTACCAATATTAAGTTAGCTACACCAATGATGTAAGTTACTAACAATAATAAGTTAATACAATATAGTTACTACCAATGATGTAAGTTAGCTACACCAATGATTAAGTTACTACACCATGATGTAGTTAACTACACAATATATAAGTTAGCTACACAATTATAATTAAGTTACTACACAATATTAAGTTAGCTACACAATGATAAAATTAGCTAACCAATGATATAAGTTAGTTACACCAATGAGTAAGTTAACTAATATAATTATAACAATTAGTAAGTTACTCAATGATGTAAGTTAGCTACACCAATTATATAAGTTAGCTACACAATGATGTAAGTTAGCTACACATGATTAAGTTACTACCATATAAGACTACACAATGTTAAGTTACTACCAAAATAATTACTACATCAATAATAAGTTAGCTAAGTTACTATCAATATAAGTTAGCTAACCATGATGTAAGTTACTACACAATTATATAAGTTAGCTACACCAATGATGAAGTTAACTACACCAATTATATAAGTTACTACACAAATGTAAGTTAACTACACAATTATATAAGTTAGCTACACCAATGATGAAGTTAACTACACAATTATATAAGTTAGCTAACCAATGATGAAGTTAACTAACAATTATATAAGTTAGCTAACCATGATGAAGTTAACTACACAATTATATAAGTTAGCTACACCAATGATGAAGTTATAACCAATTATTAAGTTAGCTACACCAATATAAGTTACTACACAATTAGTATTAATACAATAAATCAATTATATAAGTTAGCTAACAATGATGAAGTTAACTACACCAATATATAAGTTAGCTAACCATGATGAAGTTAACTACACAATTATATAAGTTAGCTAACCAATGATTAAGTTACTAACAATTATTAAGTTAGCTCACCAATGATTAGTTAATACATATATAAGTTAGCTAACCAATGATGAAGTTAACACACAATATTAAGTTAGCTACAATGATGAAGTTACTAACAATATATAAGTTAGCTACACCAATGATTAAGTTACTACACAATATAAGTTAGCTACCCAATGATGACAAATTATAAGTAATCAATGTAAGTTAGCTACACAATATAAGTTAGCTAACCAATGATGTAATACTACACTATATAAGTTAGTAACCAATGATGAAGTAACTACAAATATTAAGTTACTACATGATAAGTTACTACACAATATTAAGTTACTAACCAATGATTAAGTTACTACACAATTATTAATAGCTAACCAAATGAAGTTACTAACAATTTAAGTTAGCTAACCATGATAGTTATACACATATATAAGTACTACAATGATGAAGTTACTACAATATGATAAGTTACTACACAATATATAAGTTAGCTACATGAATTATACCATATAATCTCAAGTAGTTACTAACAATTATAAGTTAGCTACACCATGATGTAATTACTACACAATTAAATAAGTTACACCAATATAAGTTACTACACAATTATTAAGTTACTACCAATGATAAGTTAGCTAACATGATTTAGTTACTACATCAAATTTTATAAGTAGCTAACCGATGAAGTTAGCTAACAATTATATAAGTTAGCTACACCATGATGAAGTTAGCTACACCAATGATTAAGTTAGTACACAATATTAAGTTACTAACAATGATAAGTTAACTACATCAATATATAAGTTAGCTACACCAATGATGTAAGTTACTATCAATTTTAATAAGTTAAATACTACCAATTGATGTAAGTTAACTACACAATGATGTAAGGTAGCTACACCAATGATGTAAGATAGCTACACCATGTTGTAATGTAGCTAGCTACTCTCAAACTTCACTACTCCATGTGGCTAGACGTAGCTGAGAAGTGTCAGTGTTCTCCTGTGTTGAGAAGTCACATGACTCACCTCCTGCTCAGGGCAGGGAAGTTTCCACACAAAATGATTGTTTCATAATAATGTCACACTGCACCGGAACTCATGAGCAGTGAGATCACATACCGAGCCTTTTCGCGAGCGTATTAAAAACGGAATTCACGTGTGCAAGTTATAACGTAAAAAATTCCACGGGGGTTGGAAATCGCACAGATGTTGCCGAAAGGCAGCTGTCCTAGCAAACATTGTTAGAGAATAAAACTGAATAGCACGGGTAGAAAGAGTCGGGGAATTATGTAGACAATCACATCGTTCGTTGCGAGGTACTGTTTCGTCAATAATTACATAGGCTCATTGTGACATATTTACAGTCATCCCAGGTTTACCGACATTATTTATTCAAATAATTAAACGGAACACCAAAGTCGTATGACGAAATACGGAGGACAAGTGGATGTTTGAAAAGTAGACAAGCGATTGGCTGGAAGGACTTGAACTTTCAACTCAAATCCCCGGACAGAAATTGGCGGTAGGGCCAGCTCAGCCCACGTCAAGATTTCAAATGGCCCACTAGTGAAGTCGCTTAAGAAGTGATGTGCCCAGTGTTTTGGACTGGTATAACAGAGCATCATCTCTGTTAGGGGGTTTAATGGGTGGTGTGCAAAGGGGAAAAGACTAGTATACAAGGCATGGCTGAGCATCCAGTTGGGATGTAACTAGGGACGCTCAAGCTGTGACGCGGGGGGTAGGAATAGTTAGTTACCATCTGTACCTCGGATCAGCAACACCTATTGTAATAACATCTGTCCAGAAAGTCATTGTATGCTGTTTTATATTCTACGATGTATTCAATTGAATAAATATTTGAAATACAGCGAGGACTTTGTCTCTGCTCTATAACCTCAGCACTGTTATACTGGTCCAGGGGGGCTCAACCACCACAAGTCCTCAACAATGTTTCCCTAGAGCAGTGGTTTTCAACTTTTTTTTTGCCCGTGCCCCCCTTCACCATATTTTCAGAACGTCATCCCCCCCCCCCCCTTTCGTATTTCCTACCTAAAAATCCCCCCTGCCGCCCCTACACAGTATACATAATAATGGAAGCACATACCAAAACAAGTCTAGATGTCCACATAAAACGTGATTTGTGGGTCAACTTACATTATAAAATGAATTTTAGAAGGGTGAGGCGTACAGAACCGTAAAGTATGAAGGGAAAAACAAGATCAAGTAATTGGTTCTTGAATTAACGCGATCTTGAAATAATCTTCATCCCCCCCCCCCTCCCTGGAAACCCCAAAATTTCCCCCTGGGGGGGGGGGGGAGGGAATTCCCCACCGGTTGAGAACCACTGCCCTAGAGGAAGGTACCATCATGTCTGCATATATTGGTGTAATTATGATATTTATCTATATTTATAAAACAAAGTGTATGTATGTAAATATGTGTGTATGTATATATGTATGTATGTAAATATGTATGTCCTTTATTTGTTCGCGAACGGCCCATCCGATTGAGATGAAATTTTCTACACGCCTTCCTTTCATTCCAGAGCTGTCAACTGTCATAGTTTTTTTTTCTTCTTCCTCCTCCTCCCTCCTCGCCCTCCCAATATACGTACGTAAATATATGATGATGATGATGATGATGAAAGAATCCCCGAACCAAAACGCTAGGGAAAGGGAAGAAAATGACGTGACTACACAGAATCGTCACACTGCAATCATCATCATCAAGTGCCGTGCCGGCTGGCATAGGCGTTCATGGCTCTCTGTAGATCTCAGTCTTTGTTTTTTTTAATCAACTCTGCTGCTGATATTCCTCCATGCCACGGCAATATCAATAACAATTCATCTTTTTATGTGTAAGGAAGTTATCTACAGTCGTGTAGAAGGGAAGAACTAGCCGAGTATGAATTCGGAATGGCGAACTCTCTCCCCCTCTCTTCTCCTCCCTCTACCTCCTTCCTCCACCCTTCTCCTCTTCCTCCTCCCTCTCATCCCTCTCCCTCCTACCTCCTCCTTCTCCCTCTTCCTTCTCCCTCTTCCTCTCCCCTTCTCCTCCATCCTCCTCCCTCCTACTCCCTCCGCCTCCTCCCCCCTCCTCCCTCATCTTCCCTCCTCCTCCCTCTCCCTCCTCATCCCTCCTCCTCCTGCCTCCCACCTCCTCCTCCTGCCTCCTTCTCCTCATCATCCTCCCTCCTCCTTCTCCCTTCTTCTCCCTCTTCCCTCTTCCTCCTCCTACTCCTCCCTCCTCCTCCTCCCTCCACCCTCCTCCTCCCGTCTCCTCCTCTTCCTCCTCCCTTTCCTTCCTCCTCCTCCTCCCTCTACCTCCTCCTCCCCCTACCTCTTTCCTCCTCCTCCTCCTCCCCTTCCACCTCTCTTTCCTTCCTCCCATCCTCATTCTCCCTCCTTCCTCTCCCTCCTTCCTCCTCCTCCTTCCTTCTTCTCCCTCCCTCCTCCTCCTCCTCCTCCTCCTCACTCCTCCTCCTCCCTCCTCCTCCTCCCTCTAACCTCCTCCCTCCTCCTCATCCCTCCTCCTCCCTTCTCCTCCTCCCTCCTCCTCCTCCCTCTACCTCCTCCTCCCTTCACATTCCTCCTCCTCCCTCTTCCTCCTCCTCCCTCCTCCTCATCCCTCCGTCTCCCTCCTCCTCCTTCTTCCTCCCTCCTCCTCCTCCTCCCCTCCTCCTTCCTCCTCCTCCCTCTCCTCCTCCTCACTCCTCCCTCCTCCTCCTCATTCTACCATCCTCCCTCCTCCTCCCTTCACATTCCTCCTCCTCCCTCTTCCTCCTCCTCCCTCCTCCTCCTCCCTCCTCCTCATCACTCCTCCTCCTCCTCCCCCTTTTTCCCCC